>CAUYRH010121182.1:0-23739 GCA_963574655.1 Perodicticus potto | reverse complement strand
GGGATGGCCCTGCTCCCCACGGAGAATGACCTCACACTGCCACCTGCTCTGCTGTGGAACAAAACCAGTGTTAGGCCCCCACCTGGCCAACCCTCTTCCCCCACCCCCAGATCCCACCCAGTCCAGCGCCCATCAGCCACGCACCCCCCGGGGTAAGGGGCACACAGACACCCGGCCCCCCAGGGGCTGCTCGTAGTAATGGGGGGCCCCGATGAGGACCAGGTCAGTGCTGCCATCTCTGTCCACATCCACCGAGCACAGGGAGGCCCCAAAGTAGGAGCCGATCTGGAGGGCAGAGTCCGTCATCCTGCCCTTCCCTGCCAGAGACATCCCCCTCTGGGCCAGGTCCCACCTCCCCCCAGGCAACAGGAACTACCCCAGGGTCTCTTGTCCCCTTCATGCCCTCCTTCTCCACCCCTGGCCTCCTGCACACCCACCCTCGCGTTCCCCTCTGCTGCCTCCATACCCAACCTGGGTCCCTGCGACTTCCGCTTTCGGCCTCCACTGCCTGGCTGCCTGGGTGAAGATGACAACCTTCCCGGTGTGCTGATGGCGGGGGGCCCCCAGGACCAGGCTCTGCACCCCATTCCACAGGGCCAAATCGATGGAGTAACCTGAGGGGGCCGGGCCTCAGCACAAAGGTCTCCCCCTCCCTACCCGGCCCTCCCTTGCTCCCAGGCAGCTCATCCCCAGTCTGCCCCCCACCCCCAGCCTTTTCTCACCCAGGTAAGAATCCCTCATGTCCACGTTCTCCTGAGACATGTTGATGAAGGTAGGATTCATATTTGGGGGGTACAAGAAGGCACCTCCAGACCAGCTAAAGCTCCCCACAGCCCCCAGAACTGGTCTATCCTGGGAGGAAAGGATTTCGGGGCTAAGAGAGGCCAGAACAAGAAGACAGCCTCTTCCAAAGAAGTGCCTGCCACTGGCCCTCACCAGCAGCCTCTGCACCCCAAACCTCTAATGTCTATCTCCCCCGCCACTGTTCCAGTCAGCACCAACCCCTTTCACTCACCACTCTGTCTCCCCCCACTGTTCTCCTCTGCCGCACTTCAACCATCCTAGCACTGTATTTCCTCAAATTCAAATGTACAGCCATTGCCCTGTTGGAAAACTGTTACCACGCCCCTTAGGAAGGCACCTAGGACCTTCCCAGTCAAATCCACGGGAATCTCGCTCCAAAACACATCAGGCTTTGGCCTGAATACCTCTCTCTCCTCACTTTCTAATGCTCAGCTCACCCCCTGGAAGAGTCACTTCAAAGTCACCTCCTCTTTGAGGGCTTCCTCAGCTCCCGTAGGAAGCCATAGGCATTTCCTCTTTGTACTTCATTTATGGCCTGTTTAACTTTTTGGTATGGATAAATTACATCGGTCCCCAATCTTTTTGGCCCCACAGAGAAGTTTAACAGAAGACAGTTTTTGCATGCATTGCAGGTAGGAGGTGGGGTGTGGGTGGGGAGCTTAGAGTCTCATAACGAGTGCATTACCTAGATCCTTCCCATGTACAGTTTACAGTGGGGTTTGTGCTCCTGTGAGAATCTAATGCCATCGCTGAAGTGACAGGAGGTGAAGCTCGGGTGGTGGTGCCAGTGATGGGGAGCGGATGAATGTACATGAAGCTTTCCTTCCACTCACCTCCTGAGAAGGAGGAACCCACCAGCCCTTTGCCTACATAAGGTGCAAGCCGAGTAGCCTGGTTCCTAACAGGCCACAGCCAGGATCAGTCCACAGTCCTGGGTTTGGGGACTGCAGATTTAGAACATACACAGAAGAAAGAAATCTATAATGAGCTCCCAAGTACCCATGACCCACTGATCTTGTTTCATTTCTACCAACTCCCACTCACCCCAAATTATTCTGAAGCAAATCCCTCTGGATATTTTGAACATACATGTACTTCCTGCATGTCTCTAGGGTCTATTCAGGCTAGTCCTTCTCACCGCACTGCCCCTCTCCTCCCATGCTGCCCTTGCTTATCTACTGCAGCTGTGCCAGGCCCTTTCTCTCCCTGGCACGGTAAACTAGTTCCTGACTTAGGACTTTTGCATATGCCTTTTCCTCCACCTGGAGCAATCTTTCCCCAGATTTTCCTTGGCTGGCCCTTTCTTATCATTCAGCCTCTTCTGACCAGCTCCTTTTTTCTGTCCCAACACATAGCACCCTCTGAAAGTCTTTTGTTTGCAAATTGTTTCCTTCCACTTGGATACTCCATGAGATCAGGAACCTTCGCAAAGAGGCTACCCTCTTTTCTGCTGTGCTCCCGTCACTTGACATACTGCTTGGATGTCTCTCCCCTACTGGACAGCGAACTTGAGGACAGGGTTTGGTCCTTATTTGCTTCTGGGTCTCAGGTCCCATCCTAGGGCGAGCCCAGAGTTGGTGCCTGAGACCTGTTTATCAAGTACATGCTCCACCTACCATCATGAATACTGAACTGAAGCCTTCTTGGGACATCTCATGCTGAAAGGAGCTACTTGTCTTTGATTGGGTTCCTGTGGGAAACAGGTCACTTAGGTTCCCGGAAGCCAGGGGACCATGAGGACTCAGAGCAGAGGGAGGAGAACATGGTCTGGGGCTTGGGTTCTGGGGAGTAATTTTGAGTGGGTTGTGCAAAAGGAGGGACCAAATCAGGACTGTGGGGGACAACTGGGTCAGGACGTCTTTAATTCAAAGGCCCAGACTTGTTCCCCACTTACCCTCAACCGCAAAGATCTTCTCCTGTAGATTCTTCTGGATGTTGCCAAGTGCTGCAAAGTTGTTCACCATGAACACATGGTCCTGCGGAGGCGTTGAGCCAATGGTGTCCAGCTCCTGCCTGGCAGTGGGTTCCTGGAAAGCATCTCCCACCTACAGCAGAGAGGCAGCTGAGGAGGAGGAACCCACCAGCCCTTTGCTGAGTCTGGGGAAGTGATGAAGAAGAGGTCGCACCCCAATGGCATAGCGGATGATGCCAGCTTTCTCTGCCTGGGGGATGACAGCACTGTATTCCAGGGGATCTCTATACTTCTGCCCATCAGTGATGACAATGAGGATCTTCTTGGCACGTTCACGGGCTCCATTATTACTATGAAATAGCTCTGTCCTATCAGGTGAGAAAGGGAGATGGTTCCAGTGAAATGGATTAATTCTGGAAAGACGTCATTTGCTACCCTAGAACCTCATCTGAAGAAGTTGGGAGTCCTGGTAACTTTAGACTCTATCAGGCATCTCAAGAAATCAATTCAGCCCTTTTTGAAAGCCATCCTGGAAATAATTAATAAGAACAGCAATAAAAGTAGTCATATTCTTTATTCTAAAATTCTATCCACTACTGAACTTCATTCCCAGAAGGCAATAGCTTTGGAGTCAGCTTTGGGCAAGTTACTTAACCTTCCTGAGTCTCTGCTTCTCTCATGCAAGATGAGGATAATAATTGTGCTGGAGCTGGTCTCTAAAGATGGCCCCAATGAACCATACCTAGCTTCCCTCCCACATTGACTTACTTTCATCAGCAGCATGCAATGGAAGTGACACCACACCACTCATGGGCCTAAGATAGTTTGGTATCTTTTGCTTTTATCCCCGAGCCACAAAAAGTATAGCAACCCTATGGGAGGCACTCAATAATGTGGCTTCAAGAAGAGACAGGCTCAGCTATTCCAGCCGAGCCCAGCTTTCCAGCCAATCCTGCTTTAGGCACCAGACCTGTGAATAAAGTTCTCAGTGTTCCAGCCTCAGACATTTGACCCCAGCCACATGAGAGATCCTATGCAAGAACAGCAGAAGAATCATCTAGCTAAGTAGCAGAAACATAAAAAATAATGAAAGAGCTGTTGTTTAAGCCACTAAATTTGGGGAAGCGTTGTTAGGCAACACTAGATAACTGGAAATAAGACTATTCTAAAAAGTAAATAAGGTCAAGCTTTTGTAAGAGTGATTGGCCTACAGGTAAGCACTAATAGATAATAGCTGTAATGAATAAGACTGTAACTACATGCTCATGTAAGTCTAAAAATTCAGAACACACACACATACCAAACAACACACATATGCCAAATATAATACTGGAAACATCATGTATTAGCACCTAGGTGGAAAATTACACAGCCATTTCAGAGAAAAACAATAAAAACTGTGGAGAGCTCGGCACCTATAGCTCAGCGGCTAGGGCACCAACCACATACACCGGAGCTGGTGGATTCGAACCCAGCCTGGGCCTGCCAAACAACAACTACAACAAAAAAAATAGCCAGGCGTTGTGGCGGGTGCCATAGTCCCAGATACTTGGGAAGCTGAGACAAGATAATTGCTTAAGTCCAAGAATTGGAGGTTGCTGTGAGCTGTGATGGCACAGCACTCTACCTAGGCGTGACATAGGGAAGCTCTATCTCCAAAAAATTAAAAAAAAAAAAAAACTGTGGAGAAACATGAAACAATAAGTTTATATGACCTGGATGAAAAAAAAAGAAAATAATTTCTGCTTTGCCCTGATTGTGACCGTATAAAATAAGTCTGAATAAAGACAAGTATAGAAATGGCATTGTGCTATGCTGGTGGGGTTTATAGATTCATTTGTACATAACCCTTTCTCCTTGCTAAAATACTGTGAAGTGGTACATTAGAGGGTCTTGGGAAACATTCCTTTAAAAAAAAATTCCTTAATGTTAGTGTCATTTTGGTTTTTTCTTTCTTTTCGCAATGAAAGTTCTTTTTAAGAAAAGAAAGAAAGAAATAGAGAGAAAGAAAGAGAGAGAGAGAAGGAAAAAAGAAAGGAAGGAGGGAGGGAGGGAGGGAAGGAGGGAAGGAAGGAAGGGAAGGGAAGGGAAGGGAAGGAAGGAAGGAAGGAAGGAAGGAAGGAAGGAAGGAAGGAAGGAAGGAAAGAAGGAAGGAAAGAAACCTAATCAGAGGGAGGGAGGGAGGGAGGGAAGGAAGGGAGGGAGGGAGGGAGGGAGGGAGGGAGGGAGGAAGGAAAGAAAGAAAGAAACCTAATCAGTGGCAGGGAGGTCCAAGCAGCAGATGAGTCCAGCCCTGAAACTGGAGGGCGGAGGCTGCTGGGAGATGCACTGCATTCTGGGGGGTGCACATTGCATTTTGGGCTATGGGAGCAGAGCAGAGTTGGTGAGACCCACATGGACACCCTGGCTTCGTTTACCTTTCCTCCTAGGCCACACCACTGGCATCTAGGAAGGGATACTCATGTGTGACTTTAAACTTACAGATAGAGGCCTTCCTCCTGGTGACCCAGAAATAAAGACAGATGTTCCTATTTGGTGGGAACATCTATTATTCTGGATGTCCCCACCAAATTCTAGCACTACCCACAGGGTAGCATCCAGGAGTGTGTGTGGGAAGCCAAGGATCCCAGATACTCAAGTAGCTCTTTCCCACAAGAACCATGTCCCCTTCTTTTTAGCCTTAGCACTTAAACCATTTTCTGCATGGGCCGCCTGGCCCCCAATGCTGGGCAGGAATATAGTAAGCACGCAGTTATCATAGAGGGAATGCATGGATAAGGAAGGAGAAGGGCTGTGCTGCCTCAGCACTCGGAGGTGAGTGTGGCAGCCACACTGGGCACAGGAGGGGAAGCTTACACCACTTTCTGGATGCCTGTGGCCGTGTATGTCAGGCCTTTCAGCTGGATGATGGGATCCACCAGGCTCTGAGGGCTTGAGCTGTGCCGGAATTCGGTGAAGGTAAAATGGACCTTCAGCAGGTTTGAGTACTGCAACAGGGAGAACTGCAAAGGCCAAGAGGGGGGCTTGTGGCTTGGTGTTTGTTATTGTTATTTTTAATAAACTCTTTAGTTTGGGATAAATTTGAATTTACAAATCATTTCCCATGTGTTCTGGTGGTCCTACAAATAATACTGTATATGAAACCCAGAAAAATATTGAGCCAAAAATACACAAAGATAACTGGAAAATCAAAACCAAATAATGTTGCTTTCATAGTTCACAGAGAATGAGAATTTGGTGGTAGGGGCAGGATGGCGGACTAGAAGCAGCCCACAGTCTCAAGGAGTGGAGGGACAGTGGCAGGTGGATGACCACCTACGGATGGGTGCCCACCTACAGATGGGCATTCTTGCAAAGAGCATCATAAATCACCAGAGAAGCTACAGGGGACGTTCAGAGTGAAAGTGAGGGTGACAGGGCCATAGTTTACAAAGAAAATAACCTTGCCAACCACAAATTCATTATGCTTAGATTTTTAAAAAATTGTATAACGCACGAAATCAATTCATACCCTCATTTCCCAAGAATCTGTGCACACACACATGCACATGCTAGTTGCTGGGAAATAGAATATAAAGATAAAGAAATCTTTATCTTTAATAGAGGTACCCAAATGCAATGCCTGGTTCAAAGTCTGAAGGGCCAGACTTTTAGAAAATATAATAATGAAATTATCAATCATTTGGTTGATTTGCCTTCAGGAAATTTCATAGCAAAATTATTTTTACATACTTTCAATGTTTTTAAATAGCAAAATTGTTGTATTTCCCGTGGCATGTGGATACATGCCATGGGGGAACCTTCTAGGTCAGCCCTGTACTGGGACCTTGCTTTGACCCTGGACCCTAGCCTCATCACAGAGAAGCTCCATTAAGCCACACCTCAAGTCTGCCTCCAGCACCCCACCCCTAGGTCTCAGGTGCCCAGTCTTCACCAGGGTATTTGTGCCCTTGAAGTCCATCACAGCTTTGACGAAGTCCTTCATCTGGTTAAATTCATTTGGTTCAATGCTTCCAGAGCCGTCGATCAGGAAGACAATGTCTATCTCTTGACTGGGACACTCTACAGGGAAGGAAGGAAAAATCTGAAATGCATGGCAGGTTTCAGCCATCTCCTGGGGCCCAGAAACCCTTCCTGCTCAGCATAGTCAGGGGGTATTCTTGGCATTCCCACCTGGTTTCCAAACCCCTTCACAGAGGCATTTTCTAGGCCTGCAGGATACACCAGTAGGGTACGCTGGGGGATGCCATCCAGAACCACCCACTTCCAGGTCTGAGCCTCTCATTCCCAGCCGCACAAGTCGGCTGCAGGTGGCTCCCAGCTGAGTCCCTTCCCAGGAATCATGCCTAGCATGCTAGGCATGACTCCTAAACCTGCGTATCTCAAGGGTATCTCCTGAACCTGGAGGTACCCGTATGAAATGCCTGGTTCAAAGTCTGCAGGGCCGGCTAGGCTTCAAGCTCCCCATAGGCTGGCTGAGACCTCTGTATGGTTACATCACAGTCCGTCCTGTCCCCTCTCTGGCCCTGCTTTCTTCATTTTCTCACAGATATTTCTCACAAGAAAAATCACACACCACCTCAGGGTCTGTTTCTGGGGAAATCTGACCTGAGACCATAGTTTCAGAACCCCTGCCCTGGTGCAGTTCACGCTGCACATGAACGAGTAAGATTTTCAGGCTGTTCCCAGCCTTGTATTGGCAGGAGGCTGTGGCCTATGTGCAGGGCCCAGTCGCTGCCTCCACCAATACCCACATCCTGTGTTGTCTCAGGGTGGTGGGAGATCAGGCCACCACAGCGCCGAGGTGTGATGCCCATACCCCACAGCTGTGGTTGCTACCTTTTGCCCACTACTGAAGAAAAAAACGCCTTTTCCTCTTCCCCCATCCCCCTTGCTCCACAGCTGGTGCTTCAAGGCTGCTGAGAAGAAACTAAAGGTCATTCCCTTTTTGCTTCTTTGATGACTAGAGAATTCAGCCATCCACAGGGCAGGCTGAGGATCTCACAGGTGCTCCCCTTTCTGCCCCTTAGCGTGGCCACATCTGGGTAGCCAACACCTTACATTGTATCTACTTGTTCGGCATCATCATGAAACCGCCCCCCTGGTCCTCTATCAGGCCAGGTCAGTGACAGCCTGTCTCATAAAGGCTCTTCTGCTTCTTGCTCCTGTTATTGTATCCACTGAATTTCAACAGCAGGTGCCTGGATGTGTCCTTTTGAAATAGGACCCCACTGATCAGGCAAGGTTGGGTCAAGCTCTGGGCTCTGCTCCTTTCTCTCAGTGGGTTTTCTCATCCTGCCCACCAGCCAAGGATCTGGTGAAGCTGCAGGAAGGTGATTCCTACCAGGTGCCCAGCACTGCCTGCCACACAGGTGCCCAGTTCCCCCTCTTGAACTCAAACTTGCCTTGCCTGCACCAGGTTTATGTTCCTGTGTCCCATTTTCATTAGGCATCCTACCTTACGAGTTCCAGAGACATCTACCTACTTGTGGTTAAGTGCCACATCACCTGCCCTGGCTTCACACACATCTCGTGGTGTGAGATGGTGTGGTGTGCTAGGCATGGTACTCCCAAGAGCCGCAGATGCCTCTCCTCATTCCCTCTGCCCCCTCTCTGAACTCTGTTCTCACATTTTGGCCTGAGGTATTTCTGCTGCTGTCCCATCTCTGGCTAAAAGCCCACATGCCTGCCATCCTGGCCTCTCTGGTCTACAGCCTTGCTCTGAGTCAGCACCCTGAGTGGCCCCAGCATCCCCTCTCATGCCACAGATGAGGTAGTTTATCTGTATCTTCCTCCTCGGCCAAACAGACAGTGCTCTGCTGGGAGATCAGTCAGGATATTGATCACATGTGTCAGGCTGCACATGAACGAGTAAGATTTTCAGGCTGTTCCCAGGGTCTAAGCATTTTATATGAATTAAATTTTTAATTTTCATTACAACCCAAATTATTAAGCCCCCTTTTGCCAATGAAAACTGAAGCCCAAGGAATGAAGTCACTTGCCCATGGACGTGGCAAACAAGCTTGGGTACCACCATGATGCAGACTGACTCTCCGAAAGATGCCACAGTGGTGTACCTGAGCCGTGATCTTTGTGGAAGACATTGATCCTGACAAAACCGTGCATTGCACTTTCCACAGTCCTATCATTTACTCCCCTCAGAGGGGAAGAGTTAGTGTGGGGAATCCTGGCAGCTCAGCAGTAAACCCTCCAGAGGAACTGCCTCCCTTATAGATTTTCATACTCACCACGTGTTTTCACCACCCCAAAGCCTTTCATAAGAAGCATCCAAGCCCTGTTGGGTAGGATAAGACCCTCCTACCCACCCCCAGCTGACACCCTTTGCCCCAGCAGAACTCTCACCCCTCAGCCAATGTGGGGTTCCCGCCCTGAGTGGCCTTCCCTGCTAGGCCACAATGTGCTCAGACCCCCTTTCAGCTTACTGAGGCTCTTAGCCACACTCAGTCCTCCAGGAAGGGAACATGGGGTAGGGGGTGAGATGCAGGCCTCATGATCTTCCCTCTCCTCTGGACCCGTGTGTGCCCCACAGAGAATTGCTGTCTACAAGGGACCTACCTGGCAGGGCAGCTGGGACTGTCCGGACGATCTGCAAGTGGGAGTCTAGCAGGAGGCAGGAGCCTTTGGCATACATGTTCTCCCCACAAGCTCTGTGCATGGTAGGGCCACAGGCCTGGAGGCGGAGGCTGTGAGCAAGGGGTCCCCCAGAGCACCCCCTCCCAAAACCCTCCCGTGACCCAGGACCACTCACCAGCAGCCAGAAGTGGTTGGAGGAGACTGCCAGGGACAGGCCCAGGGATATGTTTATAGCTTCTGGGGGGACTGAGAGGGCAGACGCACATGGTCACACTCACTTCATTTGGGGGAGAGTCCGGGTTGGGAGGTGAAGGAGATGACTTGGGTCCAGGAGGTTTGGGGGGTGTGTGTCCCAATTCCTGGGTTGGGTCACTCACTGTGCAGTGAGATGGGCTGGCACGTGCTGGTGGGAGATGCACAGTCGTACAAACGTCCTGTTTTGTTGACTGCCACCACCTCCAAAGGGGCTCCTACCACGAGTCTGGAGGCAAAACCATGACATAGTCACAGGAGGGGTCAGAACAGGGGGCACTTTGGAAAAGAGGAAGTTTCTTATGATGGGGAACTGAGACTTTCAACACTTAGAGGCTATTCAAAAACCAAGGCCTGAGCAAGACTGAGACTCCATCTCTACTAAAAGTGGAAAAATCAGCTGGGTGTTGTGGCAGGCGCCTATAGTCTCAGCTACTTGAGAAGCTGAGGCAAGAGGATCACTTAAGCCTAAGAGTTAGAGATTGCTGTGAACTATGACAACATGGCACTCTACCAGGGTAACAGAGTGAGACTCTGCTTAAAAAAAAAAAGAAAGAAACCAAAAAATCCCCCAGGGTCTCAGTTTAACCCACATATGCCTAAGGACCATGCTGTGGTTTCATTTGTTTTTGAATTTGCACACCTAAATATATGTGCGTGTATGTATATATAAATGATTTAGATTTTTTTAAACATTCACCAAAAATAAAACTATTTAAAAACAAAAATGGCATTTTCCAATCATGAGTAAGTGCATTGCATTTCTGAAATGCCATCATTGTGAGCCACCCAAGAAATAGACCATAGTTAAAGGGAACAATTTCCTGAAGCCAGAAGCTTTCATAGCAAATAGTCGATTCTGTAATTAATTGAACACACTTCAATATAATGCAAACAATTAAATTGAACAATTTAAAGCAGCTGTGTCTGAATCATACTTCTATATGTAGTTATATAAATATAGCATATATACATATATAGTTATATAAATCTATAGCTACACAAATGTAAAACTCATTCAGCAGGGGAAAAAAATCTTAATTTTGAAGACATTGTATCATTACCAACAATGTCCCCACCCAGATGAGAAAAGTAAACAAATACTGGTGTATTTTAATTAGCAAAGCAAGGCTTAGTGAAATGGATATTGGACGTTCCTTCGAGAGAACCATTTCTTTACAGAAAGATGCAATCCCTGTGTGTCATAATTCCTGGAAAAATCTAAGATATCTAAGAAAAATCTAAAACAAAGCCTAAGACTTTGCTGATGAAAATCTGAACAGATGGCTAGAGGGAGAGTACTTTGGGACCTGCTAGCCTACTTGGGGGACAAACTTTTATTTTATTTTATTTATTTTTTTTTTTTGAGACAGAGCCTCAAGCTGTCACCCTGGATAGAGTGCCGTAGCATCACAGCTCACAGCAGCCTCCAACTCCTGGGCTCAAGCGAGTCTCTTGCCTCCACCTCCCAAGTAGCTGGGACTACAGGCGCCCGCCACAACGCCCGGCCATTTTTTGGTTGCAGCCGTCATTGTTGCTTGGTGGGCCCGGGCTGGATTTGAACCCGCCAGCTCAGGTGTATGTGGCTGGCACCTTAACCTGTTGAGCCACAGGCGCTGAGCCAGGGGGACAAACTTTTAGGCTAAACTATTGACCTGCTTGTTTTCACTTCACCTCAACCCATTCCTTCCATGTAGGCTCAATCTTTTCTCAATCTTTTCCTGGATTCTCAACAGAATCCAAGAAAAACTATAACTTCATAGAAATCAAAACGATACCAACTATACACTAGTTTACCTTGTTGTAAAGACCAGTGAATGGGGTGGTGTCTATGGCTCGGTGGGTAGGGCGCCAGCCCCGTATACCAAGGGTGGCGGATTCGAACCCAGCCACAGCCAAACTGCAACAACAAAATAGCCGGGCGTTGTGGCAGGTGCCTATAGTCCCACCTACTGGGGAGGGTTGAGGCAAGAGAATTGCCTAAGCCCAAGAGCTGGAGGGTGCTGTGAGCTGTGATGCTACAGCACTCTACTGAGGGCAACAAAGTAAGACTCTGTCTCTAAAAAAAAAGACTGGTGAATGATGATCAATAAATAGCTTTATATTCTTTTTTTTTAAATGGAGACTGAAAACAAATTGGTGGTGATGGAAGACAGAACAGAGGTTTTCTTCAGATTTGCTGGGTGTTGGGTGATGAGGAGGGACCCAACGAGGGTAATATGTAATAATTAATTGAGTTAGACCCTTCAGATTTGTGCACTTTGGTCTGTTACATTTCAGGACAAACTGCCTGACAATTACTTCCATCCCCCGGGGTGGCCTGCTAGGTGAGGAAGAGGGATGGATGTGTACTTGGAACTCGGTGACCTCTGTAGCTCCTTCTGGCCAACTGAACCTTCCCGGCCTCAGAGGCTCACTGCCAACACCACCTCCCCTGTTGAGCCTCCTGGAATTGCCCCATCCTCCCCTTCCTATGCCTCCCAGAGTTTGGTTAGGCCTGCATCACATGGTGACTTGAGCTCTCTAGGACATGAGAATGTGAGCTCCCAGAGTCAGTGCCAGGGACATAATTTGTGGACAAATGAGAATGTGAGGTCCCTTGGGGTTAAAGGGAGTTCTTTGTTTCCTTCTGTGCTCCCCCACACCCCCACTCTGGTGTTTTTTATTTGCAATTTAGTGCTACACTTCCTTGGGCTCAGGGATACTCACAAGGTGAATGCACCCAACCCTGACCAGCTGGTGCCAGGGGCATAGGGCCGCAGCAGTCACTGTGCGTTAGGGGAAACCAGCAGCTGAGGCCCCTTCCCTGGGAGGCGGTGTGAGGCGGGGCTGCCTGTGAGCTAAGGCTCTAAACCCCCAGTTTATCTCCATCCTCCCATCAGTCTTTACTTACAAAACACAGTTGCAAAGATAAAATCATTCAGACTTTCAAGAGGCCAAGGCAGAACGTTAAACTCCAAGTTTAAAGAATGCCGGCCCTCTGTAACTGCACTATCTTGCCTAGAGTTTTGCGGTCCTTCCTGGGATGGTGAATAATACCCAGTAGTGTCAGGGGCCTCAGAGGAGCCATGGAAAGCCTTCTCACCCCTGCTGTCTTTCCTCCAGCACTCTACCCGGGGATGCTAAAGGCGGCCATCTGCCTGCAGGACGTGAGAGGAAGGTGGTGAGAGAGTGCCCGGGGCCTACCGAGATCTGCCAAACTGCACCACGCTCTGTCCAAAGCTGTCTGCAGCCCCTTGGAAGATGATGGGCTCCTCCACATCCAGGTTGAATCCATGGTAAGAAGCCAGGGCTGAGGAAGATGTGGGCAGGGGGTCAGGGGAGCCCCATCCCCTCTGGCCCCTGGCCCACTCCAGCCTGTGTTCCCATCTGTCAAAGAGGACAAACCCACTCCTTTCACCCTGTTGACTGACTGATTCGCCATTGGTGTGGTTTCCATCCCTCTCCTGCCCTCAAAAATAATCAGACCACAATACAAAGGACAGCAATCCAGGGATGTGCCCCCTCAAAGACACTTCAAAGGACTTCCGGATCTGAAATTAGGCTAGCCGCCTGCTGGTGTGTTAGATCAGGAATGTCCCGTAAAGACAAGGTGATCATAACATTTACTGTCTAAACGGGGACCGTCTGAGACCAAAAGGGGCACCATTCATAAAAGTATGGCAGGGACTGCCCCAGACAAACCCAGCACCTGGGCACCCTGTTGAAGACTGCCCTGCTCAGCTTCTCGTTACACAGAGACACCACCATCCAGATTGGGGCACAGATATAGAATTCTGCCATTGATTATGTGTATGTGGGTAAATGTCTGTTTTCCTGCGTTCCTTTCTCAATACCAGGCTCTAAGGCAGTGGTTCTCAACCTTCCCGATGCCTTGGCCCTTTAATATAGTTCCTGTGGGTCACGACCCACAGGTTGAGAACCGCTGCTCTAAGAGGAATGGATTGCATCTGTCCTGTCCTGGCTGAGCAGGTGTCTGATTATTGTTTGGTGTCCAATCCAGAACGGCACAGCAAGTCACTGGCACAGCCAGGATTCCAACTCACTCTCCTGATCCTCGACCATCACACCGCCCTCACTGGTGGCTAAGCTCCAAGGCCTCAAGGGGGACCCCACATTTCAAGAGTTTTTTCTGACTCCTCCACTCCCAAGCAGCCATCTCTCCTCCTCCTTCCCGTAGAATTCCCACCTGTCTCTGGACTGAGGAGTCAACTTCACCCCCAAGAGTAGGGAAGACCTAGGAAGACCTTCAAGCATCTGGTCAGGTACTGACAGGGAGGTCCAGACACCTGTACTCTGGGGTCCTAGGGACCTGGGACCCTACCATGGCCACACGCAAGGGAGACTTATATCTTACACTTTCTTTCCTTAAGAGATTATATGTCTGAGTCTAGAAGCAGCCACTATGGTCTGGCAAGTGGCAAGGTATCGAGGGGCTCAGACTCAAGTGCTTCCTGGGCTGGGCAGGTGATGTCGGCGAGCACAGTGAGGGGAAGGTCGTGCCAGGGAACGGTGGACCCTTAGGGTTCCTGCCCTTGTAAGGGGGCAGTCATTACCAGGCTCCAGTCCCTAGAGGTGCCAGACCATCCTATTTCTCAAGATAATCTAGAAAGGTAGCTAATCTGAGGATTTTGTATGTGATCTGATTTTTAAATGACACGTGAAGGCGGTCCTGACACAGTTTTCGGCTGGTGCACTGTTCTCTTGGCAGCAGTGAACAGCCTACCTGTAATCAGGACTTGGGGAAAATCCAGGCCCAGGGAGGTGGCATAAGCCTTCTCCACCCCCATGGCTTCTATGGCCTTCTGCCCCAGTGGGGATGTTGGGGTAGACCAGCACCCCATGACTATGAATGGGAGTGGGGAGGCCTGAGTCTAGAGGGGCAGCTTACTCTCCACCTGAGCCCATCTTCCCTCTTCTTTGTGTGGGTCACACCCTCCCATTGCAGGCTGTTTGAACACGAGGCTACTCCCCCGCCTTCAGCTCAACCACCAGCCCCCAATCTGCCTCACCAGACAGAGACCCTCTCATACCCCCACAAAGCTTCTCCCCAGTCTTGGGGACCCCACTTACCAGCCAGGAGGAGCATGATGCCAAAGGCCATTGCTGAACAGCACATTGATGGGGAAGCAGAAAGCTGGGTAACAGAGCACGGAAGGGTGTTCAGCATCCTGGGGGGTAGTTAAAATAATGACTCAGGGCCTCTACGTGGCAGGAGGAGGGGCGCAGTAGGGAAGAGGGCCTTGGTTAATCATAGAATAGGAAAGGGGACAGAGAGGCCAGACACCGTGGGCAAAAATGCCTTGTAGTCTCCCCAACCCACTGCCACTGCAGAGATCTGGTATCCAGAGGGGCCCTGCAGCTCTCTGGGAATACACACAGTGGCAAGGGAAGATGCAGAACAGAGTGCTCTAGAGGCCCTGACAATGGGTGTGAGAGGCAGAGGACCCCTCAGAGCATCAGAGGTGGAGAAAGGGGGACAAGGGGGCCCGCTCAGGGTGTTCTTTAACAAAAGCAGACCCCCCCAAGAGGAGAATGGATAGTCAAAAGGGTGAAGTCATACAGTGGACTACTACTCAGCATTAAGTAAGAACAGGCTACCAGGCCAGGCACGGTAACTGCAACCCTAGCACCCTGGGAGGTGGAGGCAGGAGAACCACTTGAGCTCAGGAGTTCAACACCAGCCTGAGCAAGAGCAAGACCCCATTTCTACTAAAAGCAGAAAAATTAGCTGGGAGTGATGGTGGGTACCTGAGACCAAAAGGGCACCATTCATAAAATTATGGCTACTTGGGAGGCTGAAGCAGGATAATCGCTTGAGTTCAGGAGTTTGAGGTGGCTGTGAGCTATGATGATGCCACTGTACTCTAGCCTGGGTGACAGAGAGAGACATTGTCTCCAAAAAAAAAAAAGGCTCCAGCTGTTTGCAACAACACAGGTGAGCTCAATTTTCTCTCAGATGAAAGAAGCCAGACACCAGAATGCACAAGGTCTAACTCCTCCCATATGAAGTTAAAGAACAGACAAAATTAATCTATAAAGATAGAAGTCAGAACAGTGATTGCCTCTGGTAGGGTGGGAAGGAAACTTTTAACATTTGGTAAATTTAGAATTTAACACAATATTTTAGGCCAGGTGACTCATGCCTGTAATCCTACTGTTTTGTGAGGCTGAGGCAGAGGGATCACTTGAGGCCAGGAGTTTGAGACCAATCTGGGTACATAGCTAGACCTCCCCCATTCATTTTCTTTCTTTCTTTTTTTTTTTTTAGAGACAGAGTCTCACTTTGTCGCCCTTGGCAGTGTGCCGTGGCGTCACATCTCACAGCAATCTCCAGCTTCTGGGCTTAGGCAATTCTCTTGCTTCAGCCTCCCGAGTAGCTGGGACCATAGGCGCCTGCCACAAAGCCCGGCTATTTTTTGTTTGCAGTTTGGCTGGAGCTGGGTTTAAACCCACCACCCTCAGTATATGGGGCCAGCATCCTACCCACTGAGCCACAGACGTGCCCTAGACCTCCTCCATTTCTACAAAAAAATTAGTTGCACCTGGTGGTGAATGCCTATATAGATCTCACTACTTGGGAGGCTGAGGTGGTGAGGTCAAGGTCACAATGAGCTACCATCATGCCACTGTACTCCAGCCTAGGTGACAGAGCAAGATATTGTCTCTAAAAGCAAAACAAGGCTCGGCGCCTGTGTCTCAAACAGCTAAAGTGCCAGCCACATACACCTGAGCTGGCAGGTTCGAATCTAGCTCTGACCCACCAAACAACAATGACAGCTGCAACCAAAATATAGCCAGGTGTGTTGTGGCAGGCGCCTGTAGTCCCAGCTACTTGGGAGGCAGAGGCAAGAGAATCCCTTAAACCCAGGAGTTAGAGGTTGCTGTAAGCTGTGATGCCACAGCACCCTACCCAGGGCGACAGCTTGAGGCTCTGTCTCAAAATAAATAAATAAATAAATAAATAAAAGCAAAACAAAACAATCAGTATTTTAACATTTGTTAAATCAGGGGAGGGTGGTTGTTGTTATCTTCTATCAATTTCTGTGCATTTGAAACATTTCACACATAAAAATAAAAACATGGAAAAATGGTCCTATGTATAAAAGCCCAGGAATAGATTTTGAAGCTTAAAATATATGACAAAATCCCTTCCTATAGCACTAATTATTTTGTGTATATATGAGAGAGTTACTTAAAACATACAAAATGTGGGTGGTGCCTGTGGCTCAAAGGAGCACTGAGGGCTCTGTAGTAGGCAGCAGCCCATCTTCAGTTCTGTGGATCTGTGAACTTTTCTCTGAGTTTGGAACCACAAAATAAATTTTTTTTTTTTTGAGACAGAGCCTCAAGCCGTCACCCTGGGTAGAGTGCCGTGACATCACAGCTCACAGCAACCTCTAACTCCTGGGCTTAGGCGATTCTCTTGCCTCAGCCTCCCAAGTAGATGGGACTACAGGTGCTGGCCACAATGCCCGGCCATTTTTTTGGTTGTAGTTGTCATTACTGTTTGGCAGGCCCGGGCTGGATTTGAACCCACCAGCTCTGGTGTATGTGACTGGCGCCTTAGCTGCTTGAGGTATAGGTGCTGAGCCAACACAAAATAGTTTTTTTTTATTTATTTATTTTTTCATAGAGACAGAGTCTTACTTTATCGCCCTCAGTAGAGTGCCGTGGCGTCACACAGCTCACAGCAACTTCCAACTCCTGGGCTTGGGCAATTCTCTTGCCTCAGCCTCCCGAGTAGCTGGGACTACAGGTGCCCGCCACCATGCCTGGCTATTTTTCTGTTTTGCAGTTTGGCCCAAGGTCAGGTTTGAACCAGCCACCTTCAGTATATGGGGCCGGCACCCTACTCAATGAGCCACAGGTACCGCCCCACAAAATAATTTTTAAATGATTCTTCTTAATCCTCACTCCAAAGATGTCTTCATTTCCTCCATAGTCACCACACAATCTTGAATGCATCTAATTTGCATGCATAATATTTACTTTTGGACTTCATTCCATGCTTGGGACTAACATTTTGCTGATTTTAACAACCATAAAAATCTCCAACTTTGCCTTACTTCTATTATGGCTTATCTCAGCAAAAGTGTGTTTCCTACTCATTTTTAGGGAACAATAAGGGTACAATGCAAATGCTTGCAAATGCCACACACTGCCAGGAAAGCACCTTCTTCCCAGGCCCAGTGCAGAAGCTGCCAAGGCTCTGACTCCCACAGCAGCGGTAGAAGATGCTCCTCAAGTTTGGGGCATCCTCAGGGGGACTTAACGGGGACTCCACACTTACAAGAACAACCATTCTTCAGTAGTTTTTGTTTTTTTTTTTTGAGTCAGAGCCTCAAGCTGTCATGCTCCGTAGAGTGTCATAGCATCACAGCTCACAGCAACCTCCAACTCCTGGGCTCAAGCTGTTCTCCTGCCTCAGCCTCCCAAGTAGCTGAAACTACACGCGCCTACCACAATGCCCAGCTATTTTTTGATTGCAGTTCGGGGCTGGGTTTGAACCTGCCACCCTCGGTATAAGGGTCTGGCGCCTACTGACTGAGCCACAGATGCCGCCCATTCTTCAGTAATTTTTAAAAACATGTGTACTTTAAAAATAACAAAACAGCCTATTTTGTAATATTTTCTTTTTTTTAAATATTTTCTAAATATTAGGTGAGGGAGGATACTTTTGCAACCTTTCTTTTTTTTTTTTTTTTTTAGAGATAGAGTCTCACTTTATCACCCTCAGTAGAGAGCCGTGGCATCACAGCTCACAGCAACCTCCAACTCCTGGGCTTAGGTGATTCTCTTGCCTCAGCCTCCTGAGTAGCTGGGACTACAGGTACCCACCACAATGCCCAGCTATTTTACATTGCAGTTGGGACGGGGCCAGGTTCAAACCTGCCACCCTCAGTATATGGGGCTGGCGCCTTACCCAATGAGCCACAGGCGCCACCCTGTAACCTTTCTTCAGAATGATCTGTACCTGTCTCATACAGGAGAGTGTGATTCACAGGTCCCCGTAAGCTTATGTGCCACATCCAGTGTTTTGTTTAATTTCTCTTCATCCTTATGTTGACTAAAGAAGAAAATTAAAGTTTGCAACTATAGGTCACTGGGCATGTGCTGATGTCACCAGCATTTGTTAATGACTGTGTGTGATAGGTCTGGATTTTCAGATAAAACATGGACCCCTAAGGTGTCCATGATTACTTTCCGAATTTCATCAAGTGCTAAGCCATTGAGAATTCCAAGGCAGGGGAGGGGGAGTTAAGTACTAAAATTCAGGGATAGTAGCAAGTGGATTCCTAATCCTGCCTCTGGTCACATTTGATTATACCCAACAATGCATCAGTTATTATTTGTTTTTCTCTGATGAGTAAAGAACACCTTCAAGTAAAGAGTAGAACAAAGGTCACCAGAGGCTGGGAAGGGTAAGGGTAAGGGTGATAGGGAGAGACTTGCTAAGGGTTACAAAATTATAGCTAGGCAGGAGGAGTAAGTTCTGGGTTCTATATAATACTGTCTAATGACTATGGTTAGCAATAATATATATTTTTAAATAGCTAGAAGAGAGGATATCGACTATCCTGAGCACAAAAAAAAGATAAATGTTTGAGATGATGGATGTGCTCATTACCCTGATCTGATCAGTATACAATGTCCGTTGAAACATTACTATGTGCCCCATAAATACATACAAGTATTGTGTGTCAATTTAAAAAAAAAAAACAATTTTAACTGTGTCATACACTTATATTTGCACAGTAAGGAAAACAACTTTAAATCAGGAAAAAGTACATAGCATCATTTTTAAAAGTTTTCTTTAAATTTGTATTTGTATTTATTTAGTTTTTTAGAGACACGGTCTCACTCTGTCACCCAGGATGGATTGCAATGGTACAATCAGAACTCACAGCAACCTCCAACTCCTGGGTTCAAGCATTCCTTCTACCTCAGTCTCCCATGTAGCTAGGACTATAGGTGTATACCACTATACCTGGTTAATTTTTTTTCCAGTTTTGTATAGATGGGGTCTTGCTATATTGCCCAGGTCAGTTTTGAACTCTGGTGCTCAAGTGATCTTCCCACCTTAGCCTCTCAAAGTGCTAGAATTACCTCACATTTGTTACACTTAACATAATTTGATGTTAAGAAATCCCAATAGCTTTTCCTTAGCATTTAAAATTCTAATATTTGGGCCAGGCAAGGTGTTTACACCTGTAAGCCTAGCACTCTGGGAGGCCAAGGTGGGTGGATTGACTGAGCTCAGGAGTTGGAGACCAGTCTGAACAAGAGCGAGACCCTGTCTCTACTAAAAATAGAAAAACTAGCCAGGTGTCATGGCCAGTGCCTGTAGTCCCAGCTACTCAGGTAGCTGAGGCAAGAGGATCTCTTGAACCAGGAGTTTGAGGTTGCCGTAAGCTATGACACCATGGTACTCTAGGTTGGCGCAACAGAGTTGTTCTGTCTCCAAAAAAAATTATACTATTTGGAGCCTAGATTGACAAGCTTAGCAACACAATATGTTGCTGAGATGTGCAGCTTGAACAAACCATTTAGAATTGAAAAACTAGACTAATAGTCACCGTTATGAAATGTTTTAAATCTCATTAGTCATTTTTAAATCCCACGTGATTGCAGTGGAATACTACTTGGCAATGAAAAGGAACGAAGAATTCACACCAAGGGAAAAATGCAAGTTTTCCACTAAATAACAAAAACACTGTGCTAGCCTAGAGTGCTCAGCAAAGATGTTACAGAGTAGACTAGGCTGGTACCAGTATAACTACTGGTCTGAGAAAAGTGTCCAGCACTTTCCTGCTCTGAAACAATCTGGTGAAACTGGCCCTCACTGCTTTATAGCTGCTTGGGTCGTCCTATAGCATCCTTTAATTAACTGTGATACTAAAATTCCCTGCCTAGTAGAAAATGGAAATACTGTTAACATAACATGGGTTGTGTAAAGGTATATAATGATGGTACTGTGCCTGGGTGATTTATTTTACTGTGAAGAAGCATATAATGTAAACACCTTGCTTTACACTTTGGGAAGAGATCTAAAGCAACACAACAAGGTGGGCAGATGCAGATTTTGCATGCAAGAAAACTCCAGTGGAAGAAATTCCTGCATTGCCCAGAAGCAAGCAGCCTTGCAAGTAACCGCTAACAAACTCATAGAACTCATGGAGCTGGACTCGTCTGAGTCATTCTTTGGTCTCCTGGCTCCCTCTCAGTCTGGGGGTGGACAGTTTTTCTACATTGTTATAGGATTTTCCCCAACCACATACATGCAACAATATCAATGAATCTCAAAATAATTATGCTAAATGAAAGAAGTCAAATAAAAAAAATACTGCATGATTCCAGTAATACAAAATCTATACAATGCAAACTAATCTGCAGTGATAGAAAGGAAATCAGTAGTTGCCTGAGTAGAAGAGAGCAAGGAATTAAAAAGAGGCAAGAGTTTGCAAAAACTGGATATCCACATGTAAAAGAATAAATTTGGACCATGACCGTACATTAGATTATATACAAAAATGTGCTCAAAATGGATCAAAGACCCAAACATAATAGCTAAAACTATAAAGCTCTCAGAAGAAAACAGAGGGCAAAGGCTTCAAGACACTGGACTTGGCAACGGTTTCTTGGATATAGTACCAAAAGTACAAGCAACAAAATAAAAAAAATAGGTAAGTTGGACAACATCAAAATTAAAACCTTCTAGCTCGGCGCCTGTGGCTCAAGCGGCTAAGGCGCCAGCCACGTACACCTGAGCTGGCGGGTTTGAATCCAGCCCAGGCCCGCTAAACAACGACGGCTGCAACCAAAAAATGGCTGGGCGTTGTGGCGGGTGCCTGTGGTCCCAGCTACTTGGGAGGTGGAGGCAAAAGACTCGCTTGAGCCCAGGAATTGGAGGTTGCTGTGAGCTGTGATGGCACAGTACTTTATCCAGGGTGACAGTTTGAGGCTCTATCTCAACAACAACAACAACAAAAAATTAAAACCTCTGGGCGGCGCCTGTGGCTCATCGAATAGGGCTCCGGCCCCATATACCGAAGGTGATGGGTTCAAATCCGGCCTCGGCCAAACTGCAAAACAGAAAAATGGCCGGGTGTTGTGGCAGGCGCCTGTAGTCCCAGCTATTCGGGAGGCTGAGGCAAGAGAATCGCCTAAGCCCAGGAGTTGGAGGTTGCTGTGAGTTGTGTGACGCCACGGCACTCCACTGAGGGTGATAAAGTGAGACTCTGTCTCTACAAAAAAAAAAAAAAAAAAAAAAAATTAAAACCTTCTGTGGGTCAAAAGATATAATCAACAGAGTGAAAGGCAACTTTATGGGATGAGAAAAATATTTGCAAATAGCATATCTCACAGGGAATTTATACAGAGTATTTGAAGAATTCGAACTCTTACAACCTAACAACAAAAAACCAACAACCCAACAGAAAAATGTGGAAAGTACTTAAGTAGACATTTCTCCACAGAAGATATGCATAATGCTGGTGCAGTGGCTCACACCTGTAAGCCTAGCACTGTAGGAGGCTGAGGTGGGTGGTTTGCTTGAGCTCAGGAGTTCAAGACCACTCTGAGCCCGGGCGAGAATCTGTCTCTAAAAATAGCCGGTCATTGTGGTGGACACCTGTAGTCCCAGCTATTTGGGAAGTTGAGGCAAGAGGATCACTTGAACCCAAGAGTTTGAGGTTGCTGCGAACTATGCCAACATGGCACTGTACCCAGGGTGACAAAATAAAACTCTGTCTCAAAAAAAAAAAAAAAAAAAGAAAGAAAAGAGAAAGAAAAAAAGAAGATATGCATATTACCAACAGCACTTGGAAAGATGCTCAACAACATAAATCATTAGGAAACTCCAAATCAAAATTACAATGAGATATGACCTCAGCAGCTACTATCAATACAAACCAAAAAAAAGAACCAAAAAGTAAGTGTAAGGATGTGAAGAAATCAGATGCAATGTTGGTGAAAATTTAAGATGGTACAGCTACTATGGAAAACAATATGATTATTCCTCAAAAAATTAGAAAATTTACTTCTGGGTAGAAGAGAGAAAGGAATTACAAAGAGGCAAGAGGTTGGGAAAACTGGTATAAAGTCAAAGGAATTGAAAGCAGAGTCTTGAAGGTATATTTGTACACCCATGTTTATTGCAGCATTATTCACAGTAGCCAACGCTCACAGAAGCCACATGTCCACTGACAGATGAATGGATAAACAAAATGTGATACACACACACAATGGAATATTACTCAACCTTAAAAAGGAAGGAAATGCTTACCCGTGCTACAATATGTGTGAAACTTTAAGACATTACTCTGAGTTTTAAAATAAGCCAGGTATGATTCCACTTACATGAAGTACCAAAGTAGTCAAATTCACAGAATCAGAGAGTAGAATGGTGGTTGCCAGGAGATAGGGAGTGGGGAAAATCAGGAGTAGTTTAACGGATACAGGGTTTCAGTTTGACAGGACGAAAAGAGTTCTTGAGATTGGTTACACAACAGTGTGAACACACTACTAAACTGTACAGGGTAAAAATGGTCAAGATGGTAAATTTCAAGGTATGCATATTTTAATCACAATTAATGGTTCTGTACCTTGAGCCACAGGCACCATCCGGTTCTGTAGTTTTTTTAAATCTCAAATGACTTTCTCTTTGACATTCTTTTAATGTGAAAAGCAGTCTCTTACTTGATTATTTCTCTGTACAACACTGAAAAGATGAATACTCAATACCCGGGCGGCGCCTGTGGCTCAGCGAGTAGGGAGCCGGCTCCATACACCGAAGGTGGCAGGTTCGAACCCGGCCTCAGCCGAACTGCAAAAACAGAAAAATAGCCGGGCGTTGTGGCAGGCACCTGTAGTCCCAGCTACTCGGAAGGCTGAGGCAAGAGAATCACCTAAGCCCAGGAGTTGGAGGTTACTGTGAGCTGTGTGATGCCACAGCACTCTACCGAGGGCAATAGAGTGAGACTCTGTCTCTACCAAAAAAAAAAAAAAAGAAAAAATACTCAATACCCATGATTTTGATGCAGGACAGGACAGCTCTACAACCGCTGCCTTGGCCCTGGCGGGGCTGATGCTGTGATGGATGAAGAAACCGGCTTGAAAAAGAACCAACCACCTGTGCGGAAAACACTGGCGCCTTGCTGTCTGCTCCTCGTGCA
>CAUYRH010121181.1:0-11732 GCA_963574655.1 Perodicticus potto | reverse complement strand
GAGCTCTTGCCAGTGAAGCAAGGAACAGACAGACACCTTCCAAGAAGAGGCAAGACCGTATGTTCTGAATCAAAACAGACATGGGAGAAAATTCCACTTCAGTATTTACTAGCTATGTAATCTTAGACAAGTTTCCTCACCTGTATACACGGGGATATGAATAATAGTACATATCCTTACTGATTTATTGTGAAAATTAAATGAGATAATGCAAGGCCCATAGCAAGCATTTGATATATGTTAGTATTTATTATTTATTTAGAGTCTCAAGCTGTCACCCTGGGTATAGTGCCATGACATCACAGCAACCTTAAACTCTTGGGCTTAAGCGATACTCTTGCCTCAGCCTCCCAAGTAGCTGGGAATATAGGCACCCACCACAATGCCCAGCTATTTTTTTGGTTGCAGTTGTCATTGTTGTTTGGCAGGCCTGGGCTGGATTCAAACCCACCAGCTCTGGTGTATGAGGCTGGCACCCTAGTCACTGAGCTACAGGCACCAAGCCTATGCTAATATTTATGATTATCAATTGTTTTCCAAAATCTCGTTCCTAAGAAAGCAGTTTATTCACAGACCTGGGAGTTAGGGAAGCATTCAGCCTAGTTGTCTATGGTATGGTAGGTTCAACCACTGGGTCCTAAATGGTGGTATCAGGACACAAAGATAGACATTATGAGGTTCAATAATCAATTCTAAGGAAATGGAAGCTGATGCTGCAATACTAGAATTATGACCTAATAAGTCCAATTAGCTGTGCCAGCCAGATTCCTTTTGGAATAACTGCAGCACTCCTAACCCTGAGAACAAAAGTGGGACTTGAAAGAAGGGCTAGTTTGCATCCTGGCAGATGAACAAGGGATCTGCTGGTGGCTTTCCAGCTGATAATAGAGAAATCAGTGGACGGGAATGAGATGGCATTCCCAGTGCTTAACCATAAGAGTAAGCCTTTTAATTCTCTAAGCCCTGTGGATCTCTTGGACACATGGTTATTCATCAATTTTCTTCAAACATCTGATTGCCCATGCATGCCAAGACAGCTGCCCACATTTCAGTAGACTGGCTCCTGCCTGGGCACAGGGATTTGAGGCTGAAGAGTGAAGTTATATGAAGTGGAAAGAAGTAGGGAAGTCAGAACAAGAAATGACCTTGGGAATAAAGAGCTATAATCTTTGTAAAGAATTAGCAATGCACACACATAGTTCTCTCAGACTGGTCTTGCTCAGACATCCAAATCTGTCAGTATTGTTGGAGGGTACAGAAAGGCACTGGGACACATTTCTGGGATTGCCAACCCACTGTTGGTAGATAGCTGGCTGCTCTCATAATACACAATCTCCACTTGAAAGATTACTTTCCTAAGGTCAGATAGAATGCTTGTTTTCCCCTTTGGGTGAACTGTCTCTTGCCCTTCTGTTATATATGTTGTGATTCTCAAAAGCCATAGTTAAAAATGAGATTGCACTATTGGAAGCAAGCACATAAGCAAAGCACAGAGCTTTGTTTGGTTTGGCTATAGAATTGGTTATACCTTTGTTTCAAAGACAGACATTAATATGATTATTGAGCTTTGAAAATAATTGAAAAATGAGTTTGGACTATCTATAATATGGAAAAGGATGAAGGGTGGGCAGGAGAGACAGAACTTCTATCATCAAGCTGAATTTTACAAGGTATAAGAGAGTGGCGTAAGATAGCCCGCTTGACTTGTGTACTTTAAAATAGCTCTCTCAGATTGTTTGCTCATACCCAACTTCTGTGGCCATATACCTGCCCTCTACCCACCAAAATATGGTGGGAACCAAATTTTTACTCTATCTATCTGTCTATCTATCCATCCATTCATCCATCTGAGAAAGACTTTCACTTTGTTGCCCTGGGTAGAGTGCTGTGACATCATAGCTGTCAGCAACCTCAAATTCTTGGGCTTGAGCAATTCTCTTGCCTTAGTCTCCTGAGTAGCTGGGACTACAGGCATGCACCACCACACCTGGCTAGTTTTTCCTAGGAAAACGGCTGATCCCCTCCGTTCCTTTTTGATCTGCTCCTCCATACCACACTTGCTTCCACCCTGGTCTCTTACTCTTGCCAGAGTAGTTACCTTTAGAAATTCAGTTCTTAGCAGCCTAATTCAGGCTGCACTGTTACCCTTACAAATTTGATAGCTACTTATAGGGGGAGCCAATTCCTCAAATACTTACAGATAACCCTCCTCTAACCCTAGCTTCTGAAATAAGTAGACAGGCCTCTCTTCTTGTGGGTAATGGCAATACACTTAGAAAATGAATAAATTTTGCTCTCGAGAATGAAAATTTACCCAGATGTCAAAGCCCAGAGCACAGACTTCAGACACCTTCACATTATTCACAGCCTCTGTCCTGAATTGCTCCCTGACCCGCCTTGCACTCTACCTCTTGGCCTCCTTTTAATCTTTTTGGCTTCTGACCTCATGACTCATTTTCCCCACTCACAATCTTGCCTTGTATCTGATTCTTGCTACAGCTTCTGTGTTTTTGAGCTATCTGATTTCCCTTGCAAAAATGATTCCAATTCTTCCTCTTGCTGCACTTGACTGCCCTGGATAAACACCTTACTCAATTCTCCAAACTCATGCACAGGACCCTAGCACTCTGCTCCAAACTTATATAGCTCCTATCCATCGAATTCATTTAACACTATATATAGACTTATAATACAATATTTTCTCATTCCTTCATTCTATAGATATCGAGCGCTTCTCAGGTTCATGGTATGCTGAGAATATACAAATAAAGTTATTCTCCAGGGCAGCATTGGAGATTTCGTTAGAACTTTTTGGGATGAAGAAAGTACTCTATATCTGTGCTATTCAGTTTGGTAGCCATTAGCCACCTGTGGCTGTTAAGCACTTGAAATGTGCCTAGTTCAACTGAGGAGCTGAAATTTAAATTTTATTAAATTTTAACTAATTAAAATTAAAATTTAAATACGTACATATGATTAATATCTAGGAATGAACCTGCTTGGTTGAAAAGCATGTGCATCTTCAATTTTACCAGATATTGCCAAATGTTTTCCAAAATGGTTGTGTGTGTTCCTCTCAAAATGGAAAAGTAACTTAAATATCTAAAAGAAATGAAAAGATCAACAAATTATGATTATACACATATGATGGAATACTATATAACAATCAAAATGACAGAAAACGAACTATAACACAGATAAACTTTAAGACGTAATGTTGAATGAAAACGCCAAGCTGTAGAATGATGTGTTTCATATCATTTACATAGGGTTGAAAAACATATAACATAATACTCTATATTTGGCTGGGCACAGTGGCTCATGCCTGTAATCCTAGCACTCTGGGAGGGTGAGGTGGGTGGATCACTTGAGCTCAGGAGTTCAACAACAGCCTGAGCAAGAGCGAGACCCTGTCTCTAAAAGCAGCCAGGTATTGTGGCAGGCGCCTGTAGTCCCAGCTACTTGAAAGGCTGAGGCAAAAGGATCACTTGAGCCCAAGAGTTTGAGGTTGCTGTGAGCTATGATAAAGCCCTAGCACTCTACCCCAGGGTGATAGAGCGAGACTCTATCTCAAAACAAAAATACTGTATATTCTTCAGGAATGTAGTAAAAAGTATATGACATGCATGAGAATGACAAATATCTGAAAGACTTCATTAAAAAAATAAAGTTCTCTGCCTTTCAGGGACTAATACTCTATTAGTAGGGGGTATGGACACGAGGGCAGGTCAAACTTATATACTCACACAAATAACTGTACTTTATAAAGGCCATAAGAAGAAAAAGTGTTTTACAGGGGAGAAAGCTTATACAGTAAGGACTCTCATATATACGTTTGCATATATAATAAAGATTTTGACAATTTAATGATCAAGGTTTGGCTTGTGTGCAGTGTTTCAGACATAATAGCCAGTACTTTCTGTGTTCTGTGGTTTCTAAGATTTACTGAGTCATGTGATAGGGGTTTGATCTGAGCTCTCTGCCATTGGACCTACCTAACATCCATTGGTCTGTGTCTTAGTCACTGTGGTATGAAACAGTGTCTTACAGGTAAACAATAACATTTACTCAAGTTGTACTCTCCACCTGGAAATTATCACATTCTCCATCCTACCCAAAGCTTCTAATTGAAGATTCAGCTGTAATGTCACCTCTTTTGGAAACCCTTTCCTAACTCACCAAGACACAATTAATTACCCCTACCACCGAATAATATTTCTTCTGCCTGAAAAAATGGCAGTGACTCTTGGGTCAGCAATACATTTAACTCTTCCATTTAAGAGTTGTACTAGATTATATAAAGAATCCTAGAGGACCCAGTAATGCATCCACCAAACTCTGAGAATTGGATGAATAAAAGTAAAACACATTAGGTAATTCCAGAAATGCAAAGTCACCTTAAAAGAAACAACAGAGGTTCCAGGCTGACAGCCAGTCCAGACAGTAACCCAATGAATGTTATCATATCCAAAGAAAGAGAAAGTCCATTGGGAGGAAGAAGGTCAGTAGGAAATACTGAAAATTGGGATTTTCAAAAGGAAATTCTTAACATAGCAGCACTGCCAAGGCTAAGAAGAACCTCTGGCTCAAGAAACCTACTTTCTATTCACTGAGATCATCACGTCCCCGTTCTGAAGATGGATTGGCTACCAGAAAATATTAAGATTATACGATGGCACCTGTGGCACAAGGAGTGGGGTGCTGGCCCCATATACCAGAGGTGGTGGGTTCAAACCTGGCCCCGCCCCCCCCAAAAGATTATACAATCAACTCCCTTCACAGGGGTGCCATATGCATCAAGTAACCTTCCTGTTATCTTTTGGCTTCTCACATGGATTTTCCTCCAGGCAGAAGACTTGCTCATGTGATCATCTCATTCTTAGAAGTCATTTTTTCTTATGCTAAATCAATAAATTAGTATTCTAGTCTAAGTGTCTACCTCTTGTGACCTTAGCTATTGTAGGCCTGTCCTAAAAATAAAATAGTCCCTAATACCTCTGTTATGATAAAATTAAGTTCTTAAGTAGACAAAGCTTAGAGCCAGACTCAGAAATGTGAGGAACTAAGTAAGGTGACACCCAAAGAGCCAAGTATCCTTCCTCTGAGAACACTCCTAAGCTACCCCTTTTGAACCAAAAATACACTGTTGGATGAGTGGTGACAGCAATGGAACATTCTATGGATAATTTTAAGCAGAACTCTTATTGGACGGGTGTGTCTTATATCCACATTTGGAAACAAGGTTTTCAAGGGCAGTATCTTTTTTGTGTGTTTCTTTATTGAGACAGAGTCTCACTATGTCACCCTCAGTAGAGTGTTCTGGCATCACAGCTCACAGCAACCTCAAACTCCTGGGCTTAAGTGATTCTCTTTGCCTCAGCCTCCCAAGTAGCTGGGACTACAGGTGCCCACCACAACTCCCGGCTATAGGGTAGGTATCTTTTACTAAATTCTTTGGGTTTGCAATTGAGCAGAGCATAGTACTTGGGTAGGTGGCAATCCAATGAGTATTTACTGAATGCAACTTTTACTCTACATGCCCTCTAAATCGTAGAATTAGAGAGCTGTATGGAGCTAGTTTAAGGGTAAGAGAAGAGATTCTGTACATTTATTCAAACATGGATTTGTGAGTGCCTGATATGTGTCTGACATTGTTTTATATACAGTGGGGGTATATATTAGAAAACAATAGAGACGTGACTCTTGGCCTCATGGAACTTACTTGATGCACAGTTGTTCCAAGTGACCAACACATAGAATGGTGCTAAGCAGCGCTTGGGTTTATATGCAGGTGGGCAGTTAGGTTTTTATTAATCTAAAAATTATAGATTATAATAAATACTATGAAATAAAAGAAAAGTGCACTATGACAAAGATTAATGGGAAAGCCTAAATAGATGAGTATTCAGGAATGGTCAGCCTCCCTAAGTAATGTTATTTAAGCTTAGAACCGAAGTAACAGCCACAGAAACAAATGAGAATAACAGCACTGTAGACAAAGGAAATAAGCAATATGCAAATCCTGAGTTGAGGAAGATTTTGGTACAGCTGAGGAAATGAAAGTATGATCAAAATGTAATAAGCAAGGGAAAGGATAGGCTGAGTTGGAGCTAGAGATGGGAGCAGAACCAGACTACACAGAATTTTGTGGGTCATCCTGAGCATTAAGGGAGGCAGAGAGGAAGGGTTTTAAGCAATGGCATTAATTTGAGCAGATCTGCATTTTGAAAAGATCATTTTAACTGCCTTGCAGAGAATACAGTAGAAGAGGACAGTGGATACAGAGAGACCATTAGGAGGCTGTCGTAATACTTCAAGATGATGTAGCTAGACATGATGGTGGCCTGGAATAGTGAGCAGGGACAGAGAGACAAGGACAGTTTAGAGAAATGTAAGGTGAGATTAAAACAACAGGCTGGGCGAGGTGGCTCACGCCTATAATCCTAGCACTCTGGGAGGCCAAGACAGGTGGATTGCTTGAGCTCATGAGTTCGAGACCAACCTGAGCAAAAAGTAAGACCCCCGTCTCTACTAAAAGTAGAAAAAACTGGAGGTTGCTATGAGCTATGACACCACGGCACTCTACTGAGGGTGACAGCTTGAGACTCTGTCTCAAAACAACAGCAACAAAAACAACAACAGGATTTGCTAAAGGATTGGATAATGGAGGGGGTGAGGGAGAGGAAGGAACCAACGATGATGTGCAGGTTTCTCCTTGAGCAATTGGTTGGGTGACAGAACATTCACTGAGCTAGAAAACAATGGAGGAGGATAAGGTGAGTTTTTGTGGGGAGGGGAAGGGGGACAATGCCTTTTGTTGAGTTTGACATGCTTCTGAAACATTCAAGAAGACTTATCAAGTAGGCAGCTTGGTTGTGATAATCTAATTGGTCTCCATCTCTTCTTGTCCCCCTAAAGCAGAGAGTCACCCTTTTAAAACAGAAGTTGATAATGTCTGTCCTCTGCCCCAAATCCTCCAAAAGCTCTCCTTTTTACTCAGAATAAAAGCTAAAATCCTTAAAATGGCCTACAAGACTCATCTACATGATCTACCTACTCCACTTTTTAACTCTCTGACCTGCTCTACAACTCTACCCCTCATTTACTTTATTCTAGCCACACTGGCCTCTTAGCTAAAACATACTGAAGTCCCATTGCAGGGCCTTTGCACTGGCTGTTCCTTTTGTTTGGGATATTCTTCCTTTAAATATCCACACAGCTAATTTTCTCATTTCCTTTAAGTCTTTGGTCAGATCTCATCTTCTCAAGGAAGCCCATCTTGGCCACCCTGTTTAATTTTGCAACCCCCTTCTTAGCACTTTCAAAATTCCCTTACCTGGGCCAGGAGCAGTGGCTCATGCCTGTAATTCTAGCACTCTGGGAGCCCGAGGCAGGTGGACTGCCTGAGCACACAGGTTTGAGACCAGCCTGAGCCAGAACAAGATCTCGTTTAAATCTCTAAAAATAGCTGGGTGTTGTGGCAGGCGCCTGTAGTCACAGCTACTTGGGAGGCTGAGGCAAGAGAATCACTTGAGCCCAAGCGTTTGAGGTTGCTGTGAGCTATGATGCCATGGCCCTCTACTAAGGGTAACAAAGTGAGACTCTGTCTAAACAAACAAACAAAAATCTCCCTTACCCAGCTCTTCCTTTCCTTTTTACCACAGCACCTATGGCTTTCCAGCATACTCTATAACTTACTTATAAGTATGTATTACTTGTTTCTTCCCTTAATATAAGTGAAACAAAAGCTGTTGTCTGTTTTGTTTAGTGATGGAACCGAAGTGCCTAGAAAAGTGACTGGCATACAATAGGCACTCAACAAATATTTATTGAATGGATGAATTCAAAAGTGGGTCTGAATACAGAGCAAAGTTTGGACAAGAGATCTCAATTTTTTTTGTTTTTTTTGAGACAGAGTCTCATTATGCCACCCTTGGTAGAGTGCTGTGGCATCACAACTCATAGCAACCTCAAACTCTTGGGCTTAAGCAATTCTCTTGCCTCAGCCTCCCAAGTAGCTGGGATTACAGGCGCCCACCACAACGCCCGGCTATTTTTGTTGTTGTTGCAGTTGTCATTGGTGTTTAGCTGGCCTGGCCCAGGTTCAAACCCACCAGCCTTGGTGTATGTGGCCAACACCATGACCACTGTGCTACCAGTGCCAAGCCAAGAGATGTCAATTTTAAAGTCACTAGCATATATGGACCACTAATCTGGAAATGCTTAAGGTTGACTAGGACACAAAGAAAACAGAAGAGGGCTTAGGATTAGGCTCTGGGGAAATCTTTAGAGGTCAGAGGAAGCTAAGTCATTAAAGTCAAGTAGGAATGAGCATCACATACAAAGAGGCAGGAAGAGAGCAGACAACTTGGTTGAGTTGCGTACCAATGAGTCGTCCTATAAGAAGAAGGATAAGAAGTTACTATCGGAGCCCAGTTTATTCAATGGCCCTATAGGCTCCTCATCTCTTGCCTACATCTTTGCAGTTGCTTTGCACTAACGCTCTACCCTTTGACTACTCTGTATCTTATACACCAAAACCTGATCATTTTTCCTACAATAAAGTTGTTCCAACAGACAAGTTGTTTTACTGGCAGTGTGAAAAGAACAAAAATTATAATCAGAAGAATTGCCAACTAACAGCAATGTGTTCCTGGGTAAGACAAGTAACTTCAGCTTATCCATTTAGAAAATGGGGACAAAAATATTAATAACTGCTCTGTTTCATGGGATTAGAGTGAAGATCAAATGCAATGATAAACATGTAACATTGGACGCTTCTCCTCTAGCAGCAGCCCCAAAATCTTGAAGGCAGGCAGGAGATATCTATCACCTTTCCACTGCTGCAGGACACGTGGCCTGGTTTAAGAGGGAGGGTTTAGGCCAGTCGCAGTGGCTCAGGCCTGTAATCTCAGCCTTCTGGGAGTCCGAGGCGGGTAGATTGCCTGAGCTCACAGGTTCGAGACCAGCCTAAGCAAGATCGAGACCTCCATTTCTAAAAATAGCCAGGCATTGTGGTGGGCGTCTATAGTCCCAGCTACGTGGGAGGCTGAGGCAAAAGAATCACTTGAGCCCAGGAGTTTGAGGTTGCTGTGAGGGTGATAAAGTGAGACTCTGTCTCGAAAAAAAAAAAAAAAAGTGGGAGGGTTTAGATGGGGTGAGGTTATGGGTTATGGGAATTCAGGTTGAGATCAGATCCACTCTGCTTCCATAGGCCACACAGTGATTTATGGTTTCCCTCAGCTTTGCACAGGCTGTCTAGCTTACTCTCAAGCTGAGACTTATGGGTTGTTAACCCTCACCAATTTCTCTAGAGAGAAGAAAGCTAATTCTCTTTCCCTGGCAGTTGTTTTTCTTTTTCTTTTTTTTGACTTTAAATGAATTTTTATAGCACCATTTTTATGACAGTCGAAACTAGAAATTATATTACAAAAGTATAATAAACAAAAAAGTTTGGTACTGGCATAAAAATAGACACATAGACCAATGCAATAGAATAGAAAGCCCAGAAATGAATTCAAACATACAATGTCAACTTATTTTGACAACTTATTTTTGACAACTTATTTTCCCCAAGAAGAGACAATGGGGTAAAGATAGTATCCTCAGTAAATGTTATAGGGAAACCTGGATTTCCACATGTAAGATAATAAAATTAGACCTTTATTTACAAAATACACCCAAAACCCCTATTAACAAAATATACTCAAAATTAACTTGATACAAATTAAAGACCTAAATGTAAGATAAGAAACCATAAAACCAGAGGACAATGGTGAGAGAACATTCTTTGACATTGGAATTAGTGATATCAGTTGCCTAGATCTTTCTTTTATTTAAAATTAATCATAGTTGTGTACATTAATGCAATCATGGGGTACAATGTGCTGGTTTTATATACAATCTGAAATATTTTCATCAAACTGGTTAACATAGCCTTCACTGCTAAGAAGAGGGGGAGGAAAGAGAAGGAGGGGAGGGGAGGGGAAGGATGGGTAGAGAGAGGGTAATTGGTGGAAACACACCTATGGTGCATTTTACAAGGGTACATGTTAAATCTTTCTTTTATTAATGTTGGGGATTCATTCAGGGTACAATGAACTGGGTAACATTGATGGCATTTGTTAGGTAAAGTCCCTCTTGCAATTGTGTCCTGGCCCCAAAAGGTGTGTCACACACTGTGACCACCCCCTTACCCCACCCCCGTCCCTCCTTCTCTCTCTGCCCTTCCCTTCCCCAACCCCCACCGTGTACTAGGTCATTAATTATTGTTTCTTTTCTTCTCTTTCCTCACTCAGAATGTCACACAGAGGCAGAGTGGACTGCCTTTCTCCATCCCCAGAAACACTTTATAAATTTTGGCCTTGCATTGTGGAGGGTGCCTGTAGTCCCAGCTCTTTGGGAGGCTGAGGCAAGAGAGAATCACTTAAGCCCAAGAGTTTGAGGTTGCTGTGAGCAGTGACACCATGGCACTCTACCAAGGGCAACATAGTGAGACTCTGTCTCAAATAAATAATCAATATATCTTAGCCTTGGGTTTTCAATTTATGCCAATATACTACTCGACTTAATACACAGTCATACATGGTAACACTTTGGAAAAGTCTGATTTAAAGGCATTATTATTGGCTGCCTATTAGGAGTATGGTACTTTGTAGGCTGCTGTCTTAGATGACCAAGATTCATTTATCCACAAGAAGTGTACATCTCATATGAACAAAAATTATACATATTCATGCAACAAATATTTACTGAACACCTATTATGTACTAAGTAGTGGTGTAGGCCTTGGGGATCTATCAGTGAACAAAACAGACAAAGCTCCCTGCCCTCATGTGGTTTACATTCAATTGAGAATACAATAAACTATAATACACATATAATACAGAATAACGTGTTAATTGCCATAAGTAAGATGGACAATTCTGTGTCTACAGACTTAGAAGTAACTGAAGAAATGATAGCACAAGCGTAAGTTTTGGAGTTGACCTGGATCCAAGATTCCCTTATCAGCCATGTGCCTTGGATAAGTGACTTAACTTTGCTGAGCCTAATCTTTAAAATGAGGATAAATGATACATACCTTATAGGGCTTGGTGAGAATATGTGATAAATCATGCAAAGCAGGCCTAGAACATTTAGCTCCTTTCTCATTCTATACAAAGAACTAACTCCACCTCATCTCATTCTTTTAGGATCTATAGATTTTTGAACAAAGGGTCTGAAAAATAAGCAAAATATTTAACATCTCAAAATATCACTTTCTTTATCTGTAAACTAGGGATTAAGGTAATTACTCCCCAGGGTGGAGAATTAAATGAAATGTATACAGAGCTTCTAATATAGTGCTTGGCTCAGAGAAATGATCAATAAATAGTCATTGGCTTCAATTGTTCTTCTTTCTGTTTTGTCCAGCTTATCTACATAGACTCATATGCAGTGTTCAAAAGTGACTTTAGAAACTCAGCTATCAGGTACTTGATAAAATCTACTTGACAGGGAAATTGTATTTAAAATGTGGTGCTCATGTGCCTGGACCCATATCCACACATAAAAAGGTTCATATTTTCTCCTTTTTTTTTTTTTTTTGCTGTTTATGGCCAGGGCTGGGTTTGAAACCACCACCTCCGGCGTATGGGGCTGGTGCCCTACTTCTTTGAGCCACAGGTGCCATCCTCAAGCAGTCATTTCTAAAAGCTTATATTTCCCTGACTCAACTTATTTGCCCCCAT
>CAUYRH010121179.1:0-27459 GCA_963574655.1 Perodicticus potto | reverse complement strand
CCCTTCTTGGTCATTTTCAGTATGCTTTCAGGCTTGCCCGGGTCCAGCTTGGAGAAGTCCACAGGTGCAGGGGGCCTCTTGTGCTCCGGGAGGTCTCCTTCTTCAATGTCGTCATCTTTAGCTCTGGAGGTTGGGAAGTCCAAGATCAAGGTGCCAGCAGATTCCGTGTCTGGTGAGGGTCCGTTTCTCATAGATGACAACTGGTTGCTGCATCCTTGTAACTTGGGTGCCTAGCACACCAGGTGCCCAATGTTTGTGGAGTGAATGAACAATGACAGAAAGTCATGGTGAATCTGAAGGAAGGCAGAGATAGTCCCTTGAAGGATCAGTTCGGAGGAGCTTCCCTCTCTAGAAGGAGTGTTTGAAGACTAGGAGATGGGGCACTTTTCTGGGAGGAAGCCCAGGTGTTTCAACCACTTTCCAAAGAATAAGATGGAGGAGGGGAGGGGCTCCTGCCCAGCCATCTGCTGTTGTCCTGACCATCAGTCTCCTTATCTGTAAAACCACGACGTGCAGAGCCAGCTCAACATGGGCCGCTTCGGGGAGGCAGGAGACAGGCTGGTGGAACTGGGTGACCTGGTGGTGTCGCTGACCGAGTACTCGGCCCACGCGGCTTATCTGGTGGCCGTGGCCACACCCGGCGCGCACCCCGCGCAGCCGGGCCTGGTGGACCGCTACGGTGTGACACGCTGCCGGCACGAGGTGGAGCAGGGTTGCCGTGCTGCGCGCCACGCCGCTGGCTGCAAAGCTTTTTTCTTAAGTTTATTGGCACCAAAATTCATTTGGTGAATTTGTCGATAACATGAGGTTATCCCACATTGTATGGATATTCAGATGGTCCACATCAGAAGTCCTGTGCTGGATTATGCCCAGACCCTGCCTGTAAAATCTTGTATACAGGCAATTTATTATCTCTCTAGTATCTCAAACATTCTGAATCCTTTATTTGGTCACAAAAGTTTCAGATAAAAATTTGCAAACCTGTATGACTACCTCCAGTTTAAAACTAAAAAATGACTCAGTCCCAAATTACTATCATACTAACCTCTAGGTGAGGATACTCAAAAAGTAGAGAATTATGCTAAGCAGAGAATCCATCTGAGTATCATTTTTAAAACTCCTTTTGTGTCTAGAAAGAAATCCAGGATATAGCTATAAAACCAAAAGAAATTAGTTCAAAGAGGAATTAAATCATGTAATCTTGATACATCTTAATAACTATAACATGACTGCTAAAGAAAATGTTTTTATCAAACTGTGTTGTTGAAACCATGGAGTTCTGATGTAAGAGAAAGATTTCAGCCAAGCTATCTAAGCAGTGTTCATAAAGACACCCCACCCGGTTCACCTATACTTTCATCTCTGTTTTGATGGGTACCCTGGGACAGATCAAGGTCTCCAGACCTCTTCTCTCTTGGATAAATGCCAAGAGCCCAGGCTTGAGAGGAAAAGAGAAATGTCACATCCTGAAAATAGCAACATGAAAGATCAAACAAACCCACAAAATTCCTCTGTTGGAGGAAGATTCTTTTTTAAGTTGTGTGGTCTCTAGGTGGGTCTTAGGTGGTTTAAGATTCACACTGGCCCTGAATTATTTGGGGCTGTCACATGGGGATGGGGAGGGGTAGGTTCCGAGTGGTCTGCTGAAAGTCACCTGCGTCTAATTAGATTACTGGCTTCAAGCTTAGAAGTGGGGAATGAATCTCTTAAGAAAACCAAAGCCAAGGGAGGAAAGAAATGAGGTGGGAGGGGGCAAAAAAGAGCAGGAGAAAGCACCACATCCTGACCTGGACTTTCCAGAGTTTCCCTGGTTCTTCTTAAGCTAAAAACGAAGCTGCCCTAAATACCCTGTCCACCCTCCTGCTCCCCCGCCTTCCAGAGAAAGCTAACAGCGACGCTTCCTCTGCCGCGGAGTCTTTCCTTCTCTTCACCCGCTTCACTCCAACTCATCCTTCCGGCCCCAGCCTCAGTCTCTGGCTTTCAGAAAGCATCCCTGGTGTCCCCCAAGCAGGTCTGCACTGGATTAGAGCTCCCCTACACTGCACCCACTTCACTGGGTTAGAATCGGTCTTCCCTGTTAGATGCAAATAGCATCCTTGAGAACAGGGCCGTGTTTACCTCAATCATCATTATACACCTAGTACATAGTACACTGCCTACCCAGAGGCGGTGCCTCATAAATATCTATTAAGTGAATGAATGAATCAATTAGTAAATGTGTTAACTGCTTAGAGTTCATGGTACAGCTAGGAAAGTTCCATACAGACAACAGTGAACCCAGTCAGAGGCTTGCAGGAGCCAGTGAGACTACTGGGTGCCTAGGACTTAGAGACGCATGGTGTTTCTCCCACTGTCAAGGAGGAAAACACCAGGAGAGGCGGCAGGAATGTGTCTAGGGTGTGCAGGGGGCAGTGACAAGCCTGGCTGGACTATAGCAGAAGGTCTATATGAGGGGGCAAAAGAGGAAAAAGCTGGGATAAAAGGAGGGACCAATTACAGAGCGTGGCAGTCACCACGCTAGGCTGGTGAACTCCATCCTGTGTTCCACCCAGAGTCAAGGTTGCAGCAGAACAATGGAGGAATTACTGGGCGAAATGAGAGCCAGTTAGGAAATGGTTTGGTCTGCAGGCAATGAGGCTATGGCGGTCTGGGCTCCGAAGGTGAGCGGGCAGTGAAGAGAAACAATACTAAGAAGTGTCCAGACTGGCTGATTAACTGGGTGTGCTTGACACAAACAGCAGGATCTAAACAGGAAACTGGTTGGAAGAAAGATTCTAAGACACGGTAATGATTGCACTCATCACTTGCTGGGTGTGTATCACATGCCAAAGTCCTTCCTCCTATTTCATTTAATTCTCATAATGAATCTCTTGGATAAGTCTTATTTCTCTTGTTTTACATAAGAAAAAAAAATTAAGGTGCTGTTTTAAAGGATGCTGCAACCACATAGGTCAGTTTTCCAACCACAGTGTCTTCTGGTACCACCTCTCTGGGCGGGGTGTGCACTCAGAGCCCTTTCCCTGCCTCCCCCTGGAGCAACCTCCTTCCTCTGCCTTCTGTAATAATTCTCTATACAGGGGTTCATCTTTTAACAGGGTTCTCCTTCTAAAAAATAGTTTGAGAAGTACAGAACTAGGCAATAGTTATTCAGGACAAGTAAGTGGGGATTTTGGAAGGGGACATTTCATTTGCATCAACAGATTTTGGAATTACTAGAAGAGGAAGAAAGATGGTTTAGGCCTTGGGCCATCCAAATTGGGTAGTGGTGAATTTTAGTAGGATAAAGGAGAAGGAAAACATTTAAGGAAGATAACCATTTTGGTTTGATTCGTGTTGAGTTTAAGTTACTAGATGACAACTCTATGAAGATATTCAGTTGAAAATACAGGCCTGGGGGTGGCGCCTGTGGCTCAGTGAGTAGGGCGCCAGCCCCATATACTGAGGGTGGCAGGTTCGAACCCGGCCCTGGCCAAACTGCAACAAAAAAATAGTCGAGTGTTGTGGTGAGCGCCTGTAGTCCCAGCTACTCGGGAGGCTGAGGCAAGAGAATCGCCTAAGCCCAAGAGTTGGAGGTTGCTGTGAGCTGTGACACCGCGGCACTCTACCGAGGGTGATATGGTGTCTAAGAAAAAGAAAGAAAAAGAAAATACAGACCTGGACAAGCATATGGATGATGGTGGAGCTGGGGTATTAGATAAGATCACCCAGAAAAAGAGGACAGATGAAAAAGAGGAAAATGGTCAATGACAGAACCTCAGGAAAACCAGCATTTCATTCACTCATCTGCTGAGTATTTATTTATTATCCATACTGAGCTGATGAAAAGGAGCAAGTAAGACAGTAAAAGAGACAAAGAAAAAAGAGAGAAGAATAATAAGGGAAAAACAAAGAAATAATACAGAAAAGAAGAGGGAATTTCAAGGACAGTGTCAAATATGGCACAGCTCAAACTGGATAAGATTAGCGAAAGGGGAGGTGTTAAAAGAGATCATATGAAGGTCACTGGCGACCTCTGACACGGCAACTGTAGCATCTCCTCATCCTGCAGTTATTTTCTGAGCATCTCTGCAGTTCCAGACATGAGGCCGGCCTCTAGAATTAAATGGTCACCACACCAAGACAAGCCCCTGCCTTCATGGAGTTTGTAGCTTAGTGAAGGAGACAGACATAAATGTCTGTCTACAAACTAGAAGGAAAATGGCAACTATGACAAAGTCTAAGAAAAAAGACACATGGCAAGCCATGGAGTCTGTGACAGAAGAACTGGCCCTTGTTAAGGGAGGCGTCCTTACAGAAATGATGCTCGAAATAAGACGACCAAACTGAGTGGGACTCGAGAAAAGAGATGCGAGCTTTGTGCAAGGCCCTGGGCAGGAGGAAGCCCGAGACGTGTTTGGAAGGGGCAGAAAATCAGCATGTTTAGACAAGAGCGAGGAGGACCAAATCAAAGGTAAGAGTGGAGAGGGAGGCAAAGCCAGACTCTGTAGGGGTTTGGAGGCCCATGGAAGAGTTTTTTCTTAGGATCTCCTAAGAATATGAGTCACCCCTAAAAGGTCCACGTGTGTAGGAATGGGGAGGCGGGCAGGAGGATACCAGCAGAGGTGCATTCTGCAAAGATGGCTCCATTTAAAGAGACAGAAAATAAAAGGAAGCCAAATATCTGAACCAAGTTCCAAATGACACAGGAGGATAAGCTGCAATGAGAAGGGGAATGAGGTCAGGTGGGGAAATGATGCCTCTTCCTGAGGAGCAGGAAGGATGAAGTAAACGATCAGAGGAAATGGACACATTCGAAGTCACGGAGGAAGCTTGGTTGAAAATGTGATTTATCAGCTGAAAATAAAGAAAGCATGCGTGGAAGGCAGGAGTGGAGCTTGTTCTTCTAGAGAGAAGACTGGGTCCATATTTACTGGATGCTAATGAGCATGAGGGTTTGGAACAGCCGCCAGGGCTGAGTGTGAGAGCTGCTCAGCAACCCAGGGCCCTACTTGGCTACTCAGCGTGGGCCTTTCGCGCCCGTGGGGAAAATGTGTAGGCTCCAAAATATCATCAATTTGGGGGCATGGTGGCCCTCTGCACTAGGAAAATCTGATTCGTGATATCACGTTGCATTAAAATGCTCAAAGTTAAGGGGGAGTGTCTTTAGCGTGCTTGATTACCCCTCAGAGGCTAATAGTGGTCTTCTGATTAGCCATAGGTGGTCTGAATGTTTTAGAAGTGATTTTTGCTGCGGCATTTTCTAAACAAGCATAAATTATGACTAAATTTCTCCTGTTTATGTGCATTGCCATTTCTTCCCACAGCTTTCACCAACAAGTAACAATCAGAGCAACATGGCTGAAAAAGTAATAGTTGTGTCTTGTTCCTAACACACTCAAATTCCACTTGCGAAGTTCTTGGACATTGTCTGCGCCTGTCATGGAGGACATGACATGCGACACAGTGGCTGCCACCTGGGACACCAAAAGCAATAATCACAGAAAGCAATGTCCTTCTGATCACTGTGACGAGCAGGCCATGATGTGTTCATGTCTATTATAGAATTTTAGAGATAGAAAGACATTTTACTAGTGGTCCCCTAAGGAGGGAACAAACGATCCATTGTGGTTTGGAAAGAAAAAATTATACTCTTGATTAGCAGAAAATTTACCTTTGATTCACTCCTAAATTTTGATTCATTTCTCCTCCTCCAAAAAATAAATAAATAAATAAATAAACCTCTTTATTTTTATTTATTTTTATTTTTCAGAAAGGAAGGAATTACGCTTGTGTTGAATGTGTTACATGACTTGACTCATTCTGAACATTGGATGCCACGTGTAGCCCACTGATGGCAGGATGGGAATTCTAGAGGGTATTGCCTCTCACCATGTCTGCCTAATAAGGTAGTTTGGTGAGAAACCTCACCAGATTGAATTGTAAGATGTCAATTCTATCTGAACTGATCCATCAAGAGTCAATGCAATCCCAAAGTCCAATTTTTTTGCAATGTCCAAAAGCTAACTTTTCTATAGAAATTGAGAATCTAATTCTAAAATTCCTTGGGAAATGCAAAAGAACTAGAATAGCTAAAGCAGCTTTGAGTGAAGGTCCCCACTGGAGGACTGACACTCCTTAATTTCAGGACTTACTACAATGCTGTGGTTTTCAACATAGTGTGGTACTGGCATGACAACAGATAAATAGATCACTGGAAAAAACCGGGGAGCCTTGGGTGGTGCCTGTGGCTCAAAGGAGTAAGGCCTTGGCCCCATATGCCAGAGGTGGTGGGTTCAAACCTAGCCCTGGCCAAAAACATATATATATGTATATGTATATATATAAAAGAAAACCGGGAGCCTGTGAATAGACTCACACATATAGGAATAATTGATCTTTAACCAAAGTACAAAAGTAAGTCGAGGAGAAATGATAAACTTCCACAATGGTACTGGAACAATTGTATATTCACACGCCAAAATATAAACACTGATCCACGCCATGAATCACATAGAAAAACTAATGCAAAATGAAACCTAGATCTAAAAGTTAAGACCTAAAATTATAAAACTTCTCTTACAGAATTTTGTGGTACTAAATTAGCCAAACATTTCTTAAGTATAAAACCAGATGTACAACCCATGAAAGGAAAAAATTGACAATTTAGAACTCAATACAACTTTGGAGAGCAGAATTTTTACATTTTAATAAGAGAATAAAAAGTCACAACTTAGAAAAAATACTTGTAAAGAACCCAATAAAAAGAAAAAAGAAAACAATTAAAACTCATCATGCTGAGCACCTGTAGCCCCAGTTACTCTGGAGGCTGAGACAGGAGGATTACTTCAGCCCAGGAGTCTGAGGTTGCTGTGACCTATCATGAGGTCACTGGACTCTCACCTGGGAAGAACAGAGCAAGACTTTGTCTCAAAAACAAAACAAAACAAAATAAAAACAATTGAAAAGATAAACAAGGCCAGGCACAGGGGTTCACACCTGTAATCCCAGCACCTTAGGAGCCAACGCAGGAGTATTACTTGAGGCCAAGATTTCAAGACCAGCCTGAGCAGCATAGTGAGACCCTGTTTCTGCAAAAAAATAGCAGGCTTGGTGTTGGCAAATCAAATCACAATGAAGTACTACATCACAACTATTAGAATGGCTAAAATATGAGAGACTGACCACCTCCATTGATGGCAAGGAAGTGGGGCAACAGGACTCTCATTCACTGTTGGTGTGAATGTAAAATGGTACAATCACTTCAGAACACAGTTTGACAGTTTGTAAAATGTCATACATACACCTCTGTTTAATACAGGCATTCCACTCCTAGGTTTTCACCTAAGAGAGACAAAAAGCATATGTTCCCATGAAGTCTGTACATGAATGTTCATAGCTGCTTTTTTGTAATAGCAAAAAAACCCAGAAACAACCCAAATGTCCATCATCAAGTGAATGGATAAACAAATTATGGTATTATCATATAATAGAATACTACTCAACAATGAAAAGGAATGAACTATTTATACATCAACAGCATCCATGAATCTCAAAATAATTATTCTGAGCAAAAGAAAACACGTTTTTAAAAATGTTTATATACTTTATGTTCCAAATTAGATATAACTCTGGAAAACACAAGTTAGTATCTTGTGACAGAAAAAAGATCAATGGTTACTAAGGAGAAGGAATTATAAAAGGGCCCAAGAAAACTTTTGGGAATAGAGGATTTATCTTGATTGTGGAGATAGTTTTAATAAGTATAAACATATGTCAAAACTTATCAAATTATACACTACACACATGTGCCACTTATTGTACGTTAATTATACCTCAATAAAGAAATTACATTCTGTTCATGAAAGAAATATTTGGATATTCAATAAGATACCATTAATACCACTTTATCTAACATAGTACTTAGACAGGTAAAAGATGTAATTTATTAACCTTTCAGGATTCCAGGCATATCTGGAATTATCTCACTAAAGAATTATGAAAATTATTAACTAGTGCTGAATGAGTCAACTAGAAGTGCCAGATGTTGTACAAACTGCTTTATTCTTAGTTGTAAAACAAGGTGGCCATTTCAGGTCCTTCTCTGGGCACGTCACCACTGGCTAAAGTTATCCCTAAACCGTATATTTGGGCAAGTTCCTTGGCTTGTAGTATTAGGTCGTTGTGTGTAGTTCAGGGCTTCCAGGTGGCTATACTGATGGCACTGGCAAAAAATGTATTTTGCATGTAAATGGTATGCTTATTTAATCTGTAAAACAAAAACTGCTAACAATGGTAGGTTTCAAAAATATAAACATTGTTACTTCTGGACTCCATCCACAATCAATTTATTGAATGCACCTGAACAGATTTCCTCAGGAGGGAATTCAGTTGCTGAAATATCAGAACAAAAAGCCCTTTCTCCTTGAATCTTCACGTTCACTGGGTAAATGTGCTCAGCAAGAAGTTCATAAGAAGCATCGCAGTGGAGCACGCGGCGCGGATTCTCATCCCAGTTCTGGCGCTCATGCAGGGAAGTTACTTAACTGCTTCCATCCATGTCTCTGCCTCTTAGCACTTGCCATCCTAAAAAGAGTTTACACAGCCATCTAATCATCAATATTCAGCCTTAAACCTGCAAGGAATTCTACTGAGATTTGCACGTCATGTGGCTTAATCTGACCGTCTAGGGCTGCGGACACCAATGCACAGGCTGTGGACCAGCACTGATCCACGGGCTGTCAGAACCAGGCCTCACAGCAGGAGGTGAGTGAAGGGGAAGTGAAGGTATTCACAGCCACGCCCCGTCACCTGCACCTGAGCCCACCTCCTGTCTACTGCGGCAGCACTGGATTCCCACAGGAGGAGAGCTGTGCATGTGAGCTGTGCCTGTCAGAGATCTAGTTTGCACGCTCCTTATGAGACTCTAATGCCTGATGCTCTGAGGTGGCGCTGAGGTGGTGATGTGAGCTCTGGGATGCGGCAGCAAACACAGATTACGATTGGCGGAGAAGTCTGACCGCACAGATTACCATTGGTGGAGAGGTCTGACTGTGCAGATTACCAATGGCGGAGAGGTCTGACCGCACAGATTACCATTGGCAGAGAGGTCTGACTGCGCAAATTACCATTGGTGGAGAGGTCTGACTGCGTGGAGTACCATTGGTGGAGAGGTCTGACTGCACGGAGTACCATTGGCAGAGAGGTCTGACTGCGCAGATTACCATTGGTGGAGAGGTCTGACTGCATTGAGTGCTATTGGTGGAGAGGTCTGACTGCACGGAGTACCATTGGTGGAGAGGTCTGACTGCATGGAGTGCCATTGGTGGAGAGGTCTGACTGCACGGAGTACCATTGGTGGAGAGGTCTGACTGCACGGAGTACCATTGGTGGAGAGGTCTGACTGCATGGAGTACCATTGGTGGAGAGGTCTGACTGCGTGGAGTACCATTGGCGGAGAGGTCTGACTGCGTGGAGTACCATTGGTGGAGAGGTCTGACTGCACGGAGTACCATTGGTGGAGAGGTCTGACCGCACAGATTACCATTGGTGGAGAGGTCTGACTGCGCAGATTACCATTGGTGGAGAGGTCTGACTGTGCAGAGTACCATTGGTGGAGAGGTCTGACTGCACGGAGTACCATTGGTGGAGAGGTCTGACTGCACAGAGTACCATTGGTGGAGAGGTCTGACTGCGTGGAGTACCATTGGCGGAGAGGTCTGACTGCATGGAGTACCATTGGTGGAGAGGTCTGACTGCACGGAGTACCATTGGTGGAGAGGTCTGACTGCACAGATTACCATTGGCGGAGAGGTCTGACTGCGTGGAGTACCATTGGTGGAGAGGTCTGACCGCACAGATTACCATTGGTGGAGAGGTCTGACTGCGCAGATTACCATTGGTGGAGAGGTCTGACTGTGCAGAGTACCATTGGTGGAGAGGTCTGACTGCACAGAGGACCATTGGCGGTGAGATCCGACTGCACAGACACCGTAATAAACCAATTGTTGCAAACTCAACTCATATCAAACCCTGCCCCCACCCAGTCCGTGGAAAAATAATCTTCCGTGAAACTGTTCCCTGGTGGCAAAACAGGTTGGGGACCACTGCCTTTAGACTCATGTCAATGATAGGCTTATTTATTTTAAAGTATTTATTAAGTTGCTCAGACATCATTACCAACTCTTGGAAAAATGGAATTTTGTTTCATTGACTGAGGTTTATGAGATTTAATGAAATAAGGTGGCATATTAAGAAATGAGTTACTTAGTTACAGTCTCGCTCATTCTACTTATTGTGTGACAAGAAGCCTACAGTAAACAAATTTCAGCTCACCTTTTGGTATGCACTGAATTGTTTCCCCCTCAAAATTCATACACTGAAGCTCAAGTCTCCCATGTAACAGTTTTTGGAGATTCATCCATTAAAGAGGTAAATAAGATTAAATGAGGCCATAAAGGCAGGACCTGAACATAGTGAGACTGGTGTTCTAGGAAGAGACACCAGGGGTGTGTGCACAGAGAGGTCCTGTGAGGACACTGCAGAGAGAGACACCAGGGATGTGTGAGCACAGAGAGGTCCTGTGAGGACACTGCAGAATCATGGCTGCCTCCCAGCCAAGTGGAGGCCACAAAAGGAGTGAAACCAGCAGCCACCTTGATCTTGATCTTGGAATTGTGAGAAAATACATTAATGTGACTTAATGGCTTAAGTCGCCCCACCTATGGTGTTTGCAGTTCTTGCAAACTAAAACACCATTTTAAGCCAAGTAACTGACACATCTTGCTTGAGGTTTTTCTGAGTCAGAAGTAAGAGGAAAGGTATATAATTTGGAAGCCGAAAAATGTGGAGAAAATGCATTTTGAGACATGCCCTAAGAACGAATGCCCCTATACTGTAGCCATTTCTTGAGTGTGGGTGACTTTTTCCCTGTAAATCCTTCTGGGGAGAGTTTTGCACATCAGAATGACCACATCACACAATTTGTCAGCATAGGAGGAACAGTGGTTGGGGACAGCAACTGTCCTAGATGCCCCCTGCTTTGTCCCCCTTTGGTTTCTCATCCCTGCTCTAAGGTTCTCACTTTCTCTTTTTCTCTTCCTAGTCTGGGCTGTACATCTATTCACAGATGAAAACTTGGCCCTAGAACGGGCACGGGGGCTCACACCTGTAATCCTAGCACTCTGGGAGGCCGAGGCAGGTGCATTGCCCTGAGCTCACAGATTAGAGACCAGCCTGAGCAGGAGTGAGACCCCATCTCTAAAAATAGCTGGGCGTATGGCGGGCACCTGTGGTCCCAGCTACTTGGGAGGCTGAGGCAAGAGAATCGCTTGAACCCAAGAGTTTAAGGTTTCTGTAAGCTATGACACTATGACGTCATGGCACTCTACCGAGGGCGAGACAGTGAGACTCTGTCTCCAAAAAAAAAAAGAAAGAAAGAAAAGAAAAAGAAAAGAAAGCTTGGCCCTAAAACCCGACCTTGTAGGAGTAATTCACCTCTGGTGGGAGTGCATGTAACAGCTTTGGGGATCTCAAGAGAAATTCTTGGTGTACTGAACAAGGTGGCATTTGTTCTCTACATGATTTTATAAGCCAAGAAGTGACATCGTGACCACCTCTCAGAAGGAGGAGGAAGAAGAGGCAGCAAGGTAATGCAAAGCGTAGAAGATTTGGAAAACGTTTGTGAAACACAAGTGGACGGTGTTTTTTCCTGTTTACAAACCACAGCAACTATCACAGGAGGTTTCTGTGACCTCACCCTATGGCAGGATTGCTCCCCACCAGCAAGGATGGACTCTTTGTTATAAACGACCTGTCCTTTGGCCTTCCATGACAGAGCTTTAGATGGAGAATGTTTTTTCCACTGAATCTATTTTTTTATTGCTCAAGTGTCCTGCAAGCTAAATGCTACTATTTCTGAACAGAATTTTTATACACAAAAACGTATTTTAGACCCTTTACACATCTCACCCGCGTGTAATAAATACGTGAGTTTTTATGGGTTCACGGACAGTTTGGGAATGAAGAAAAGACTATTTGGAGTTTACTTTGGTTTAAAAATAATTAATACAAAATGAGGTAAGTTTTCAAAGTTAACAACCAAATAAACACCAGGCAAGAGCTAATGATATGAATGTGTCATGAACCAAGGTTTCAAACCAATTTTCTGTGCACTCATAATATACATACAAAAGAATGCAGAGACTTCATTATTCTTTGAGGTTTTAAGTATAGCTGACAAATATTCTATCTGCAACTGTTAGCAAATTTTAACAATCACGTTTGAGAACTTTTTGGATAATATTGACTCTAATGTTAAAATATGTAGAACTGAATTCATAAATTTATCATTTAATTTTAAGAACCTCAGTTTTATTTAATGAAGAGATTTTCCTACACATTTTAAGTAATTGTTAGATGTCTCACAAATAAACTTCATAAATGTGATGACCTTTAAGTTCCATTAAATGTTTTGAGACCATATACAAACTAAAATTTCAAATTAAAAATAATGGGCTCAAAATAAACTCTCAAAAAATATTTAAAAATGTATCTCAGCTCATTTTTCTTTCTTAGCAATGGACTTCCAATGACTCCCACATCATTTGTCAGAAAGACAAAAAGTAGTTTTTCCTCCACTGAGTTTCCTTTACTCCATTCCCAAAGGCTGGTCGCCTGTAACTGAGAAGATCCCTCTCTGTTCTCTCCCATTGGGCCCAGTCCCCAGATATCTGCAGGTCCATCTGTCCCCTCCATGTGTCCAGCACTCGAGTCTGTGCAGGTCCATTTCTGTCCCCTCCGTGTGTCCAGTCACCTGTGTCTGTCCAGGTCTATCTCTGTCCCCTTCGTGTGTCCAGTCACCCTTGTCTGTCCAGGTCCATCTCAGTTCCCTCCATGTGTCCACTCACCCGTGTCTCTGCAGGTCCATCTCTGTCCCCTCCGTGTGTCCAGTCACCTGTGTCTCTGCAGGTCCCTCTCTGTCCCCTCCATGTGTCCAGTCACCCGTGTCTGTCCAGGTCCATCTGTGTCCCCTCCAGGTGTCCAGTCACCCATGTCTGTCCAGGTCCATCTGTGTCCCCTCCAGGTGTCCAGTCACCTCTGTCTCTGCAGGTCCATCTCCGTCCCCTCCAGGTGTCCAGTCACCTGTGTCTGTGCTGGACCACGCTTTTTCTGCTCCATGTCTGCCTTTCCTCAGGTAGGACTGTGAGTCCTTTCGGTTGATGGACCTGAGCAGTGAGCTCTGAAATTGGGCAGTGTGAGTTGTCTAAGTTCGCTATCCTTCAACAGTATGTTTGCTATTCTACTTCTTTTACCTGTTCATATGAACTTTAAAATGAATTTGTTGATATTTGCAAATAGCTTGGTAGGATTTAATTGGAATTTCATTGAGTCTAACAATCAAGCCATGAAGATAGCGAATCTCTCCTTTTATTTAAATCTTCTTTGATGTTTTAGCCTTCCATGTATAAATCTTACGCATCGTCTGTTAGATTTTTATCTATGTGTTTAATTAGGGGATGATTTTTTTCTAATTTCAGTTCAATTGTTCATTACTGGTCTGCAGAAAAGCAGTTGACTTTCATGTAGTGACCGCGTATCTTGCAATATTTCTGTACCTGCTTTTTAGTTCCTTTTAGTTTTATGTTTATTCCTTGGATTTTCTACATATGTAATTATGTCATCTATAAATAGGGACATTTTATTGCTTCCTTTCTAACCTATATACCTTTTATTTTCATATCTCATTAAGTTATTTTACTAGCTAGTGGTTGCACCAGCTAGGACTTTCTGTCTATGTTAAATGGGAATGATAAGAGAGGATATTTTTGTTTTATTTCCTTTTTTAAGGAGAAGGCATCTAGTTTCTCACCATCTAAGTTGGTTAGTTTTTGAACTTTTGAAAATGTTCTTTACCAGGCTGAGGAAGTTCTCTTATATTCCTATTTTGCTGAATGTTTACCAAGAATGGGTGTGAGAGTCTGTCAAATGGCTTTTTTGCACCACATAACACAATTACATGGCTCTTTTTTGGTACTCCTGTTGATACAATGAATTATATTGAATGACTTTCATATGGTGAACCTGTCTTGCATACTTGGAATAAATTCCAATTGATTGTGGCATATAATATTTTATACATTGCTGGATTCAATTTGCTAATATTTAGTTGAGGTTTTTGCATCTATGTTCATTAGAGATATGAGCCTATAATATCATTTGTTGTAATGTCATTATCTGATTTTGGTACTAGGGCAATGTTGGTTTCATAAAATGTGTTAAGAAATGTTTTCTATCTTTGATTTTTCTATAATAGAACATGCAAAATTTGGGTCATATGGAAAATTTGGGTCATTTCTTCCTTTAGTGTTTCAGAGAATTTACTAGGCCTGATGCTTGCTTTTTTGAGAGGTTATGCATTATTGATTCAACGTCTTCAATAGATGTAGGAATATTTATGTTATCTGTTTCCCCTTTTGGAGTTTTGATAGTTTGTGTCTTTTAATTTCATATGCTCTAAAGCAATGATTTTCAACCGCTGTGCCAGGAGAGGCTCTTAGGTGTGCCTTGAAAATTTCTAAAGATCATTAATTAAATTATTTTTGAAAGAAGTTCAAAGCACAATAAGTGAATGGAGAGGCAAGATGGCCGACCGGAGCCAGCTTTCCACAGAGGCTCCCATCCATAAGGAGAGTTAAAGGACAGAAGTTTGTCAAGTAAGCTGTTTTGGGGCTGAGCCAAGAAAGAAGATTGAAGAGTGCATATCACCCCTGCTGAGGCGAGCTGCAACCCCAAGGAAACAAACAATAGGTACAAAACTCTTTGCCAAGCAGACGGGAGTCCCCTCCCCCATGAGAACAGCTCGCAATATACCTTGTACAAACAGTGAGCAGAGTTCAGCTCTCGTCTTATTTTATCCCACAGGAGAGACCCACTAAAAACCAGAACTCCTTCCTCAGAGAGAACCCACTTTTGTGCCTTGGCATTCTCCCACCAGGCATAAAACTGAACTCCCAGCACTCCCCAACCCAAGGTCTGGAACCCTGCCCCTCACCGAGTCCAGACTTTTGGGCAATTTCCTGAGAGGTACAGGCAAGATGTGGGCTGCTAAAAGTCTGAGCTAAATCAGTGGCATGGGTATAAAGTAGGGACTGTGGAGTGACAGAGCCAAGTGGGAGAGGGAGAAATAGTGTCCCACAGCAGAGTGTGGCAGCTGCGATGATGCCGTCAGGAAAAATAGAGCTCACAACCATAGTGGTATTTTGGAGAAACACTTCCTATCTCTTTTAACAACCAGAGGGAGCTGGGCCTCCACTCTGGGGATAGGCACAGGTAGAGAAGATCTGGGACAGAAACACTGGCCCCATGAGCAAAGGGTATGCCTGCAGTGATTCCTGCCCGGGCGGGGGGTCCGGGGGGGACTGAGACTAGAATACATGCACAGAGGTAGCACACTCTCAGGGCAGAGCTGAGTCAGAATTGCTGCATTTGTGAGCCCAAGATGCACCTGGTCCCCAGTGAAGCATAGCTGGGACAAGAGGGCACATGGAAGTGGCATTAGTCCAGGGCGGAGCTGGAACTGAGAGCCCTTTGTGAGCTCTAATCACACCCACCCCAACAAAGAGTGCAGTGGAGACACAGATGCCAGCTCTGCGGGAATTTGTGAGGTGGCGGTGGCACACAGCAGGTCTGATTCACAGCTTCCCTGAACTCAAAATGCACCTGGCCCACAGTGGAACATAGCCAGCAAATATCACCCTGATCCCCAAACCAGGAAATGACCCAACAAGAAAAGAAAATTATAGACTGATATCTCTAATGAATATAGATGCAAAAATATTCAATAAGCTCCTAGCAAACAGAATACAGCAGCACATGAAACAAATTATACACCATGATCAAATTGGTTTTATCCCAGGGTCTCAAGGCTGGTTCTATATACATAAATATATATATAAATAAATCTATAAATATAATACATCATATTAACAAAACAAAAAACAAAGACTATTTGACTCTCTCAATTGATGCAGAAAAAGCTTTTGATAATATCAAGCATCCGTTCATGATCAGAACACTTAAGAAAATAGGTATAGAAGGGACATTTCTTAAGCTGAAAGAGGCCATCTAGAGCAAATCCACAGCTAATATTATATTGAATAGAGTAAAATTGACATTTCCCCTCAGATTAGTAATCAGGCAAGGTTGCCCACTGTCTCTACTGCTTTTTAACATTGCAATGGAAGTCTTAGCCATTGTGATCAGGCAAGAGAAGGCGATCAAGGGTATCCATATAGGGTTAGAGGAGATCAAACTTTCACTCTTTGCAGATGATATAATTGTATACACCTGGGAAAACCCCAGGGACTCAACTGCAAAACTTGGAAGTGATCGAGGAATACAGCGGCATCTCAGGATACAAAATCAATACTCACAAATCAGTAGCATTTATATATACCAACAATAGTCAAGCTGAAAAAACAGTCAAGGGCTCTATTCCTTTTACAGTAGTGCCTAAGAAGATGAAATATCTAGGCGTGTACCTAACAAAGGACGTAAAAGATCTCTATTAAGAGAACCATGAAACTCTGAGAAAAGAACTAGCAGAAGAGTTTTTTTTCAGAGGGGCAAGATGGCCAACTGGAAGCAGCTTCCGTAAGAGGCTTCTATCCAAAGGGAAGGATAGCATCCAGAAAATGCCCAATTAAGTGGAAGACTGGGAGCCCAGCCGAGAGAGAAGTGATAACCACTGGTCACCTCTGCTGAGGCAAGCTGCAACTCCAAGAAAGAAAGCTTCAGGTACAAAATCATCTGAAAGGAAAACTATCCGTCCCCTCCCCCAAGAAAGCAGTGGTCATTTTTTTGTTTGTTTGTTTCCTCTCTTTTTTCTCTTTGTTTGCTCCTGCGGGTTTTCTACAAATGAGCAGTGAACTGTGGACCTCTTGTCTCACCCCACGGGAGAGTGCTGTGGGAAGTGGGGACTGCTTCCCCTGAGAGACCCTGCTGTGTCTCTGAATGCTCTCTTGCTAGGCAGAAAAATTGAACTAAAGTTTTCCCTGCCATTCTGAACTTCCAGTGCGCCCTTCCCCCCCTTACTTGATGAACCAGAAGTCTATCCCCAGCTGAGACTGTGAGAGGAGGTTCTTGAGAAGTGGCCCCCCCTTCCTTGTCGGCCGAACCAAATGCCTTGCTCCACAAGAGACTCCAGGGGCTGCACCAAGCTCCCCCCCACAACCACCCATGTGGCCAGAGAATCCACTGGGCACCCACGACCCCACAGCAGACCAGGCTGCCTGGGCGGACCACCGCCAGAGTCTCTACCGAGCATGCACAATCCCGCAGCTGACCAGGCCCCCCAGGGCAGAAGGCACCGCCTGCCACCAGAGTCTCCACTGAAAGTGCATGACCTGCCAGCAGGCCAGGCCACCCAGACAGGAGGGTCTGCCCGCTGCCAGAGTCTCCGTCGAGTGCACGTGAACCCTTCCAGCAGGCCAGGCTACCCAGGTAAGCAAGACCACCTGCCGCCAGTGACTCCACCGAACACACACAACCCCCCCCCACAGCAGGCAGAGCCACCTGGGCAGCAACACTGCCTGCAGCCAGAGACTCCCTTGAGCGCACGTGACACCCCAGAGGGCCAGGCCGCCAGGGCAAGCAGGTCCACCCACCACCAGAGTCTCCACTGACCGTGCATGACCTCCAAGTGGGCCATGACCCCTGGGCACCCAAACCCTTCTTGGCCAGTGCCACCCTTGCCAGGGGCTCCAGGAGTCATGCAACCCTGTTCTTTCCCCCCTCCTCTGTGACCTCTCTGCCTCCGCACCGGACCTGCCCATCTGGCCAGGGTCTCGGGAAGCAACTCGACCTCACACTCTCCCTCCAGCGCCCTCCCTACCTCTATGCAGAGCCCTCTGCCTGGCCAGAGACTGCTGGAGCCACAGGCTCTCTTTATCAAAGTCACTGGGTCCCAGGCAGTCCCAGAATCATGTGCACCTTCCCCAGCCTTCCTGCTGGATCCGTGTGTACCACGCTCCACTCTGGAGTTGCTCCCATAGCCAAAACTCCTTGGCTGGGGCACCCCAGAGGACCTACGCAAGGTCACTTCCTATAAATATCCAGCAAAAATAGAGTGTTCCTGACGGGGTCCAGTCTTGGAGAGATACTTCTCCAACCCTGAGGACAGCCAGAGACAACAGTGTAAAACAATCATGAGGCAGAATCAAAGGAAAAACTCTGGCAATATGAATAATCAGAGTAGATCAACTCCCCCAAGGAACGATAAGGCAGACACAGCACAAGATCCCATGCATAAACAAATGGCTGAGATGTCAGAAATCGAATTTAGAATCTGGATAGCAAATAAGATCAAAAGAATGGAGGAAGAGATGGAACTAGAATTTTAAGCAGTAATCCAAAAGATGTCTTAAGAATTCAACCAATTCAAAGACAAAATGACCAAAGATTTTGACACATTGAGACAAGAAGTTGCAGCCCTCAAAGATCTGAGAAATACAGTAGAATCCCTCAGTAACAGAATGGAGCAAGCAGGAGAAAGGATTTCTGACATTGAAGACAGAGCTTTCGAATGCTCCCAGTCACTCAAAGAGGAAGAGACATGGAAGGCAAAAATGGATAGTTCTCTCAGAGAGCTCTGGGATAACTCATAGAAAACCAATATTCGTCTGATAGGGATACCTGAAAGCAACGAACTGGCTTCACAAGACACAGAGTCCCTTCTTTTTGAGATTATGAAAGAGAACTTTCCAGACATTCCAAGAGACTCTGAAATTCAGATAGCAGACAGTTTCAGAACCCCAGCACGACTCAACCTGAATAAGACATCCCGCAGGCACATCATAGTTAACTTCACTAAAGTTAATATGAAGGAGAAGATTCTGAAAGCAGCTAGGTGCAAGAAAACCATAATTTACAAGGGGAAGAACATTAGAATAACTGCAGCTGTCTCTGCTCAAACCTTTCAAGCTAGAAGAGGATGGTCATCGACTTTTAATCTCCTAAAACAAAATAACTTGCAACCCAGGATCCTGTATCTAGCCAAACTGAGTTTCATTTATGATGGAGAAATTAAATACTTTAATGACATCCACATGTTGAAGAAATTTGCCATAACTAAATCACCTCTCCAGGATATTCTCAGACCTGTGCTCCATAATGACCAGTGTAATCCTCCACCACAAAAGTAAACTCACGCAGAACTTTCATTACATTTAAATTTACTTAAGCGCATTTTAAATATTATAACTATAGCAAGATTTATATTTAAAATCACAAGTCTACATCAATTATTCAATAAACATTTTTAAGTGGGAATTTCAAAGCTGATTTATTGCTCTTTTAGGCTAAAATTGCTTAAATATTACATTCATATTCCTTCTAATCCTATGGGGGGAAATAACTTTAGAAGTTGCAATAAGATAGACAAATAAATGAGATATATCCAGAATTCAAAATGTTTTGTTAAATCAGACAACCGAAGTACCTTAGAAATCAAAATGTTTAATTTTTAAAAGGATGCAAATATAGAGAAGAGGATACTTTGGTTTATAAATTAAAACATTATCCAAAGACCATCTTAAGAGTGGTTGCAAAATTTATTCACATAAATAGAAAAATAAGAGCAATAAGCTGAGTTTAAAAACTAAAGGAAGAGCTAGGTTTTCCAATTTATAATTTTGAAAAGTAAATATTATAAATTGGTTTTAGATCACAACTATAGCCCAGGATGAAGGAGAGTAGAAAAGGGGAAGGGGAGGGAGGAGGTTTGATAGAGGGAGGGTAAGTGGTGGGACCACACCTATGGAGCATATTGCAAGGGTATAAGTCAAATCTACATAGTATAGAACATAAATATCTTAACACAATAATTAAGTAAATGAGGTGAAAGTTATATTAATTAGTTTGATGTAACCATTCCAAATTCTATAAAAGAAATCAACACATTGTACCCCACAAATGCATAAATGTATTCATGATCTATGTGTATATGACTTAATAAAAGGGGGGGAAGGAAAAGTAAATGTTAATTGTAAAACCAAAATAAATACCTCCTATTCTCTTTTAGGGGCAAAAACCACCTCCGTGACCACCAATAACTCACATTTCATGGTGGTAACATTTTGGGATAAGAGAACTCACAAGTAGAGAAGGCAGGTGAAGCCTTCCGAGGACGGCTATATTCGTGAGAGAGTGCCCCCAAAGGCAGCAGGAGAACCTGTCATCCAGGGTGATAGTAGAGTACCTTGGTGTCTGGAAAGGGACGTCAACTCCAAAGTACAGACTTTTAGTCCCCAGAGGGTGAAAATGAACACTGAATAGGAGGAGAACTGGGGGTTGTAATGAAATTGGCCCTGGTTTTTAATCACCTGCTTTAAAGTATCTCCAGGAATATTTTACCTGTTGACATTTGGAACTCATGATGTTACCCTTTCAGCAAAAACAGACTTATACAAGGGCTTTAAAAGACAGCCTGAGACATTCCCAAAGCTTAATAGAACTTTAATGGATGCCTCCAAGTGTGCCTGACAATCTAGTAACCATCTGAGTGGTAAGGCAGAGGAGACCTGCTCAGTGCTCAGCCACAAACTCATTCCCCATCCAGTTAAAAATGGCAATCTTCTTGCGGGTGGCACCTGTGGCTTGAGGAGTTGGGCGCCAGCCCCATATACCAGAGGTGGTGGGTTCAAACCCGGCCCTGGCCAAAAGAAAAAAAAAATTGGCAGTCTTCTTTTCTCAGACCTCTTGGGACTGCCTATTCATCAAGAACTTAAACTTTTTAGATGAAAAGTCTTATAAAAGTACAGGCTACTTTACCTGATGCCCAATAATCCGTCATAAACAAAAGACAACATTTACTAGAAGTAAACAAAATTCACAAAGATGAGAACTAGCATTTGCCAAGTATAACAGGAATTATTTCAATTAATAACATAAATAATAACATGATTAATCATAACAACCCTGTGAGGTAGATATTATTAGCCCGGTTTAACTGGTTGAAATGGAAGCTTAGAGAGCTTTAATGATTTATCCGAGACCATAAGTCAGGAAATGGCATCAGGACTTGAACTTCCAAAGCTCTTGCTCTTATTCAACACTGTCCAATAGAAATATAATGCCACCCACAAATGCAAACCACATAAGTAATTTTGAGTATTCTTGTAGCCACATTAAAAGGGCAAGGAGAAGAAACAGATGAAATTAATTTTAATAATATATTCTATTTATCCCACGATAACCAAGCTATTATGATTTTAGCATGTAAGTCAAGATAAAAATTATTCATGAGATAGTTTATGTTATTTTTTTCACACTGAGTCTTCAAACTCCGGTAAGCCTTTTTGGTGCATGTCAATCAGACAAGCCACGTTCAAGTGCTCAACAGCCAGTGGCTACCATAGTGGAACCTCCGGGATTAGAACCAGCCGAACTGCACCTTCAACTACACTGAGAGAAAAATGTCACATATTAAAAGCCAAATCACTAGAAAACCACACATTTTCTGGTCAAAAGACTAATGAAAGGAAGTCATTCATCACCCTCTCTTCTCTGCACAATAATCATAAATGCACCCAATGCACTGAACTATTCCCCTTAGTGAGACTGGCAGCAAATGATCTAAAACTCATAAATCCACATGTTCAGAAAGTGTGGCCTGCAAGGCAGGGTGATAAATCCAGATGGGTCCTGGAAGAATTCTGCTAGGCTGTCCTTCTTGAATTGATTTTAGAGGAATCCCCCTGCAAATCACACAGTCCTATGTGAATTTTCTCCTTCCCACTGCCCCCGCCCCATCCATTCTAACAACCCCCCTCAAAGGCCCAGTTTGGGTAAAGAATTTCCTTTATTTATTTCCCATTTCCTTCTTATTGTGGTTGTACTTTTACCCATCCAGCTTCCCCCATTCCTCTCTTCTCTAGCTGCTTCTCATAATCTTCAGCTTGCTCTTAGGGATTTTGTTTTGCTTTCTTTTTTGACATTAACCATATTACTTTGCTGCAGCTTTTCAGTGATTTCCTGCAGAAGAAAATGTGTTCCCTCGTGCCTGGAGGAAAACCAGGAAACCTTTTCAGCACCGTGATGCCACCTGGTAGGAGCCAGGGACTGAGAAGGCGGCTGACCACGCGACTTCACAAGGCACAGTGTGGTGGAGAAGGGGGGAAATGTCCAGCTGCTGGCACATGACAGTAGAAGAAATATTACCACTGTGAAATCCATTAGCTTTCAGAAGAATACAAAAAAGTGAGAACAGTAAAGAGAAAAGCACCTGCAATCCCATGACCAAAGGGAACCACGGTCCCCATTTTCAGTTTCAAGAAATCTTCGTGTCATCTTCAACCCACAGAAGTTGAGTGAAGCAACCCCACTTCCCGTCCGCTCCCAGCCCAGGACAAAAGGGGGAAAAAGTGGTTCTGACATGGTTTCGTAATAAAGTAATTAATTTTTGAGTCTGAAATGAGCACACAAGTTCAATTTCAAATGAGCTGTCCATTGTTTGTCTACTAATGTTTATCTCAATATAGGTCATTTAAGTAAAATTATGAGCTAGCAATAAGAACAATAATAAAAAAATAATAACTCATCACTAACTGAACACTATGAGCCGAGCATTAAATCAAGGGCTTGCTTATCTGCCATCCCGTGTGAATTCTCCTCACAAACCGTGAGTTAGAGTATTTCCTCCATTGCACAGATGTGGAAACAGACTACTTAGAGGGGTTATGACCAGTTCACAAGTAACAAAGTTAGAACTTGAACTTAGGTCTAATTCCAAAGGCTAAGTTCTTTCTTTGCTATACAGCCATAAACTGGCAAAGTCATTTTATTTTTTTTGAGACAGAGTCTCACTCTGTTGCCCCCAGTAGAGCGCGGTATCGTCACAGCTCACAGCAACCTCAAATTCCTGATTCCTTTGCCTCAGCCTCCCAAGTAGCTGGGACTACAGATGCCTGCCGCAACACTCGGCTATTTTTAGAGAAGGGGTCTCGCTTTGGCTCGGTCTGGTCTCGAACCTGTGAGCTCAGGCAATCCACCTGCCTCGGCCTCCCAGAGTACTAGGATTACAGGTGTGAACCACTCACTGCACCAACCCAAAGCCGTCATTAAAAGCCCCAACTGGGCCATCCGAAGTTGAGTGGTTATTGTTTGGGGGGAAGAAAAAGCAAAAAGTAAGCTACTAAATTTACCCATACCAATTTTAAAATCTAAAAAAACCGGACCTAAGAACTTAACGTCAGACATGAAGCAATTTACTTCTAGCATAAAGATACTTAGAGTTCCACCATACGACTGCTCCGGCCCCAGGACAGCAGGTGGGTCTCCCCCTGCAGGGACTCCACACTCAATAGGCTTTGAAAAGTGTGTGTCCACTAGCCACTGACCTCACTCGTAGGGACAGGAGATACAAGCCAGCCACCCTTATTTCCTACAAAATCAAGAGAAGCCTCCAAGAAACGAGCCAGTGGAAGCAATGTTCTGTCTTTGATAAACAGAAAAATTCTACCTGTAAAGGCCATCCGTCTTGGGCTGTTTTCCCAGGAGCAGAGTTAAGGCAGGAGTGAATTAAGAATTTGACATTTGCTGTATCCATAATCTCAGTATCCAAATGTCTTAACATCTGCCTTGATTACTTATAAGAATTAGAGCAAAATTTTCTCTAATTACAAAAAAGAGACATAACCCTGGGTGATGGGTTAAGTTGATGAAGGCACGGTACTAGCCAGCTGACTGGAAACTCGGGACTTAGTCACTGGCTACCGTGGGGGAAATCACTATGGTCTCCTTATACATTTATGAGTTTAAAAAGCATTAGTGAAGCTATTAATTATTGAATTATTTAAAACTTCCAAATAAAATCCTTTCAGATTTTTAATGAGAAATTTCAGCTTACTCCTAGGAAACTAACTTTTTTCACATAAGGTTTTAGGCATAAAATAAAACCTTATATGTGTACTTTCAGGTTCATACTTTTTAAATCATTCTCTGTTTAAAAATTTTTTTTGAGAGAGAGTCTCATTCTGTTGCCCCAGGCTAGACTGCCATGGTGTCGGCTGACCTCACAGCAACCTCAGACTCCTGGGCTCAAGCAATCCTCCTGCCTCAGCCTCCTGAGAAGCTGGGACTACAGGCATGACCATAATACCTAGCTAGCTTTTCTATTTTTAGTAGAGATGGGGTCTCGCTCTTGCTCAAGCTGGTTTCAAACTCCTAAGCTCCAGCGATCCACGCACTGGTCAGCCTCCCAGAGTGCTAGGCTTACAGGAGTGAGCCATCTCACCCGGCTGGGGTCTTGTTCTTGCTCAGGCTGGTCTCGAACTTCTGAGCTCCAGCAATCCACCAGTCTCATGCTCCCGGAGTGCTGGGATTACAAGTGAGAGCCACCATGCCCCGTTTAAACATTTTTACAAATCAAAAAATTCACAACCATGAAAGCTATATTTAAAGACTCTAAACTCTTCTTTCAAACTGAAATGTTAGCTGACAATATAAATGTTGTTGGTGTTTCAAAAGTAGCATTTTTTTCACATCATGAATTTCAATATAATAATGAAATTCTATGGTTGCAGAGGGCTCACAAATTGTTGATGCGGCTTCCACTCCAAAGGTTTATCAATACCACAGGAACAGACTAGTCAGTAGGTGAAGGCAGAGATCTGGGGTGCCCGCCTGGAGCTGACAACACTCATCCAGATCAGTATTTCATATAGGGAATTCATTCACAGCCCACCGATTGGGAAGTTCTGCCCTAGATGAGGATCATAACCCTTCCTGGACCTCTATCCAAGGTTCAGTGTCTGGCTTTGCCTTCACTTCACACACCCTAGTTCCTGCAATCAAAACAATCTTTCTCTCTGCTTGGTGCCCCCGTGTCTCTGAGTTATCCTAGAGGGACACCCACAGACTCTTCTTCTTACTATATAACAATCGCCATCATATTTCAAGGTGACGCTCCCCTAATAGGTTTCAGATCTTTAAAGTATTCTGAATTAAGTGAAACTCTTCGTGCATCCTTATGTAAAACTGAACCTTTCAATAAATGAAAGTCCTATTGAGACTTTCATGTACATCACCTTTGAAGCCTTAGAATGATCCGTTAAAGAGCCAGGATTAAAAAGCCAGGATGAGCACTGATTTTCCCACTTTAAACTTGAGAAGCTGACATGGAGAAAGTAACTGGCCCAGAATCGTTCCGTCAGTAAACCATGAGCTCAAACCTCCTGAGTCCCAGCTGTGTCCTCTCGCCCTCACAGGCCCCTACACGCACTTACGTGAAATTCACTGTGCCCATCTCCCAGGTTCCAGCTAAACAGCAAACGGTGTCTGTAGAGTTTCGAGGTGTTCAGCTACTTACTGTGGCCTGCAGGGATGGACTTCAAGGCGGCCAAAAGTGTCCAGGAGAGACCCTGCTAAACGGGGGTCTGGATCCCCGGCAGGATGGCGACGACCACCCTGCCTTCTCCCCAATTTCCCTTATTTCCCTACCCTCAGCTCTACCACCACCTTGTATTTTCCTGTGTCAGGGAGTGCGAAATTAATAACAATGAACTTGATTAAAGGTAACTGTGCAGAGAAGAGAAAACCAGAAAAGACGAGCAGAACCCACACACGGGGGAAGGGCAGCCTCCTTCGCCTTGAGGTGGGGAAGGTGAGGGGCTTCTGGGCAGCTCAGACAGACACATCCAACCCCCGCTGGTGGTGCCAACTCCCTCACACAAGCTCCTCTCACACTTGTTGCTCCAGGGCCCTCGTCTGCACGAACAGCACCTTAGGAATGGCTGAACCGCCAGCGTTCTCTCCATTACCCCCAACGTGGGCCTGTGTGCTCAAGAGGTGTTAAAATCTTAGCGTGGGGGACAACGCACTGTCACACTTTGGATGGAGACCACAGCTGTGAGCTCGTGTGATGACAGGAGAGAATTTCTTAGGCATCACTGAAAAATTGCAGCAAATGTCAGCTAAAAGATTGTAGGCTGAAGCTTAGTTCTTTCCGGGTGTCTCTCAGCAGCTACATCCTGCTTCCCAGAAAGGATAGCTTGTATATTCATCTAGTCAAGAGTCCGTCTCTAGGCTGGGCAAGGTCCGAGGCCAGCACCTGTCCACCCTTCAACGCACTTCTGGAACAATCATCAGAGCGGTTGTTGTACGAAGGTCTGGTAATTAAGTACACAAACTGGCCACCCAGTGCTTATGTTGGCAGCTCTGGACAAACAACTCAGGGAGGTGCATAACCTCGGTGTCTGTGTGTGGAGGTGTCTTGCTGAAGCCAGTCGCTGTTGCTGTTCTGTGTTTTTGTGCCACATGACAACAGTTCTGATAATCATTCTAGAAAGAATTCCAAAATTGCTGTGCAGAGTGGAGTAGGCCCTGGCATTAGTGCACAGCTCCCAAGGGGGGCACTTCAAAGGTGATGGCAGTGATGTTGTGCAATGAGGTGTGTAGCTCTTTTTCTAGGATCAGCCTGCCCACTTAATTGTCAGACCTCACATGTATTCTTTTGGGCCCAGCTTCTTTCTTTCTTTTTCTCTTTTTTTTTTTGAAACAGAGTCTCACTATATCACCCTCTGTAGAATGCCTTGGTGGCACAGCTCACAGCAACCTCCAACTCCTGGGCTTAAGCGATTATCTTGCCTCAGCCTCCCAAACAGCTGGGACTTCAGGCACCTACCACAATGCCCAGCTATTTTTTGTTGTAGTTGTATTGTTGTTTGGCAGGCCCGGGCTTGGTTCGAACCCACCAGCTCCGGTGTATGTGGCTGGCACCCTAGCATCTGAGCTACAGGGGCCGAGCAGGCCTAGCTTCTTTCATTCACCAAAATGATTTATGTGTATCATAGTTCATCCTTGTGTATTGCTGAGTACTATTCCATTACATGAATCACAATCTTTTTTGTTTCGAAACAGTTTCATTTTATCGCCCTCGGTAGAGTGCTGTGGCATCACAGCTCACAGCAACCTCCAACTCCTGGGCTTGGGTGATTCTCTTGCCTCAGACTCCCAAGCAGCTGGGACTACAGGCGCCCACCAGAACTCCTGACTATTTTTTTGTTGCAGTTTGGCCATGGCCAGGTTTGAACCCGTCACCCTCAGTATATGGGGCTGATGCCCTACCCACTGAGCCACAGGCGCTGTCCCACAATTTTTTTTATTTCAAAAATATTTATTCCACTTATAAATGCAGAATTTTATTCTTCCCATGTAATACTATTTATACATTCATAATCTTATTACAACCTGAAGTATAGTATAATCAGTGAATATTACTCTCAAAGTGTAACAATCATTATTTTCCTTAACACTCATGCAAATATAACTGAAAGTCCTTTAGCATATATTTTCTAGATGCCTGCAAAATTAACACATTAATAGTAAAATCTTTTTCCTTGAAGAATTTCCATAGCCTTATCAGAAAGCAGAAAATATAGCAAACCACTTGCCATTATTACCCAATAATTATTTTGTTTGATTATC
>CAUYRH010121177.1:0-20728 GCA_963574655.1 Perodicticus potto | reverse complement strand
CCACAATGCCCGGCCATTTTTTGGTTGCAGCCGTCATTGTTGTTTGGCGGGCCCGGGCTGGATTTGAACCCGCCAGCTCAGGTGTACGTGGCTGGCGCCTTAGCCCGCTGAGCCACAGGCGCTGAGCCACAGGCGCTGAGCCAGGGTCTGAATTCTTAAGAAAAAAAAAGTACTCAAAAAAATTTTGGAAGAAAATGAGAACCTCAAGATTCAGCAAAATATTTCTAATTTTTCCTTTTCTCCTTGATTCAGGAGAAAGCCTAGAAGCACCACTCCACAGGAACTGTTGTGGAATGCAGGGTAGATTTGGAGCAGACACTCTCAGGAAGACGCGGGGATTGGTTCACAAGGAATCTCCTTGCAAGCCAAGCAGGGAGGGCAACAACCAAGCCATGGAGAGGGCCTGGGTTCCTTCTCGGGGCTCCGCAGGTTGCATCAGGGCAGGGCTGGAGTGATTTGGCTACCAGGCAAGGACCCCCCACAAGTGAGAGACACTGCATGGGGTTCCCATGGGAAAGCAGCCCCACCGAGGGTGCAGGCCTGGCACTGTCCTTGCCTCCAATGCTACAGACCACTCTGCATCTCAGGCTCCCCCTCCCCCATATTCTCTTCCCCCCTTTCCTTCTCTCCTCTAATGTCCTTCAGTATCTGAACTGACAATAACCACTTAGAAGTCTATTTTCGCATTATTTAATTTCTTTACGTAGAGGTTTTTGTTTTCTCTTTTGAGTTTCAAATGCAGGTCATTTCAAAGTTTTCTATTTCCAATTCTCCAAAAAGGATAGAATTAGGCTTTAAAAAAAAAAAAGAAAAAAGTTGTCCGTTGATTTTTTACTTGCCTATAGTCCTAGGATAGATATTTTGTGTGATTTGTGCCCAGTCCCATCCCCACTGTTGAAAATAGAAGAGTCAGTATGGAAATAAAAAGATCCTTTTTCTCCTCTTGGTGGGAAGAATACTACAGATAAATCATTATGAGAGTAATTGTGGGAAAAACAAAGATGACCCTGGAGAGGAACGCTTCTAAGAAGCACCGTGTTTGGTGTTCTTCGCACTATCCTGAAGAAAACATGCCTTTTCTGACAATAATCAAAGGCAGTTTACAGTTATTCACCACTGAGACACAATAAATAATTCTTAAATTGTTTCTTTACATCCTTTCCATATAAGCTATACCTTCTAGAACAGATGTCAGAAGGAATTGGCGGGTTCAAGAGGGGGTTTCACAACAAATTCCCCAGATCTCTGCCTTTGCAGGGGATGTTATGGAGCAGGGAGAGGGCATAGGGTAACACCCTCCACGTCTGCCACCCCTGCAGCCCCACAGCTCCACTGTTATCTGTTTTGCATATGGCAGTCATTGAAGATTTGATTTGAGAAAAAGGATCCTATTGTTTCAACACCTTGGAAAACCATGGGAATAGAAAATGTCACGTGCCTGGATTGACCCTGGGAAAATGGAGAATGAATAAGAATGGTGAACATTTCTTCAGATTGTTTATTTCTACTTCCTCATGGAATTATATGCTAGTCTCCTGTGGGCTACACTATCCTTGGGCCTTAGGAATCGGGACCCGATCCCTTCCCCTTCTACTCCTTGGACCAGTGGTGGGGAGAAGGTGAAGCAGGTTGGGGCCGGGGGGAGACACATAGAACAAATTAATTGGGTTGCCCACCCCTACAGTTTTATATAAACTTGCCAAAGAACTAAGACCACTATCTTGGCAAGAGTTAGATAAGTCCAAGTGTATCTTACAAACAGAGCTGACAACATTCAAAAGAGATTTGGTTAAAAAAGACTCATTATCACTTCTCGGCCTTTTGGCTAAGATCAAGTGTAGAAAAGACTCATTAATTTCAAATGAGCATTTGACCCCCACAGGACTGACAAACTCCAATCAGAGTGTCATGATGTTCTCTAGAACCTCTTGGGGTCACTTCAGAAGAATAACACTCAAGCAAGAATCATCTTCCCTTCTCCTGGGGCAGAAGTGGGAACAGGTTTAGAGAGGGCAAACTATCACAAGAGATGAGGAGAATGAAACAAATTCTGATAGGAGGCACTGTCAATTATTAGTTTGCATGACAGCTGTGAAACCAGAGTCTTATTCCAAAAATATTACAAGAGGTGAGTCTCCAGACTACCCACCAACCAAGGAGATGTCAAGGAGGCTTTGAACCATAGGTTGTAAAACTTCCACTCTACAGAAATGTCAGCGAACTCTTTTATTGAACTCCTATGTGTTACAGCTGTTGCTCGCTCCCCACTCTCCCACAACCATCCTTGCCTACAAAATAAAGCCCACCTTCTTTAGCATCAAGGGTCTTCATGATCAAGCCCATTCTCCTTGCCCAGCCTTCTTTCTCACCACATTTTGGTCTGTTCCTGTCTTGTAAGGCCTGCATTTTGTACAGGCCCCTTGCTCTGGTTATGTCCTTTTCCAAAGGCTCTGCTTAGCAAAATGATATTAGTCTTTCAGGATGCAGTTCAAATCTGACTTTCTTCCCTAAAGAGTTCCCCACTCTTCCTTTGTGTTAGCTCAAGTATCGGCCTTAGCACCTCACTTGAAGAATGGTGTGGGGAGAACAGTCCTCACTTAAGCCTAAGGTCAGCGGTAATCGCACAGATCTAGCAAACCAGCAGTGCGTGCCCAGGCCTCTCTGCACATGGGCCCTGAGAGGGTGACTCTTGGGGCAATAAGCCCCAGGAAAAAAGCAGAAGAGATTGGACCACGGTGTCGGTCTCCTGCGTGAGAGGCCTACCCATCTCTCTCTGGTCTAGGTGGAGATGGTGATAACAGTATCCCCACCTCTGGGTCTGCTGTGAGAATCACTCGTGCTCCTGTGCTTTGCAAAGCTCTCCCAATGGTGCCAGGCACACAGGGTGTACCACATAAGTATCAGCTATCACATTTAGAAAGAGAGAGAGATGGCGGTAAGGAAAATGGAAAATCTTCCACGCGGGAGCATGAGTAACACTAATTCAGAGCCACTAAGTTGAGAGAAAACAAAAAAGATGGTGCTCTTCCTAATTCCATCACTGAGCAGAGGCAGCATGGCTTGTTGAAGTGGTAGCATCCAGTGGACTGGAAAGAACAGCAGTCCCAATGGGACAAGTGGTCTCTGTGATGCCCAGCCATGGTGTCACAAGATATTCAAAGTGTCCAGTGAGTGAGGAACACACGAGAGTGGCAGGGGAGCCTGGCAGAAGCTGTGCCCCCAACCCCCCAGGCATCATGGTGGCAGCATAGGCAAAGGCAGGGAGGAGCGGCAGAAGAGGGCCAGGGCCCACCTGGACACCGCGGGATGAGGCATCAGGCTTGTGGGAGAAATTCCCCGCAGTCAACCAGAAGGGAATTCCTGCATCTGCTCCCAGGGTTGAAGGTGGCTCATCACCAGGTCCTCTGAGGCCAATGTGATGAGTCACATTATCATTAGTGTGACCTCATTATTCTAAGAAAGGGGCTATTGAGAGATCTTTAAAAACACAAGCTTTGGATTCAGGCTTATCCTTCATTCAGCTCAAGGTATTTTTTGAGCACCTGCTCTGTGCCCAGGCCCTGCCCCAGCTGGCAGAAATAGCATAGTGAGCAAAGCAAAAGGGTTCCTCCTCATGTGGAGCTTACCTGACCAAGGGGGACACCGAGAAGAAACAAGTAAGCAAATAAATTTGAGGTTTTATTCCTGTCATAAGAACTGCAAAGGCCAAGCATGGTGGTGGCTCAGGCCTGTAATCCTAGCACTCTGGGAGGCTGAGACAGGAAGATCCCTTGAGCTTAAGAGTTCAAGACCAGCCTGAGCAAGAGTGAGACACCCCCCCCCCCACTAACCCATCTCTAGTAACAATAGAAAAAGAATTAGATAGATGTTGTGGTGGGTGCCTATAGTCCCAGCTACTGGGAATGCTGAGGCCCAGGCTCCCTTGAACCCAGGAGTTTCAGGTTGCTGTGAGGTAGGCTGAAGCCACGAGACTATAGCCTGGACAACAGAATGAGACTCTGTCTCAAGAAGAAGAATACTGAGAAGACAATAAAATGAGTGAGGATGTGTTCAGATAGGGTAGGTTACATCTGGTAACCAAGTAAGTCTCTCATTCACATGGCGGCTCCATGGCCAGGAAGGAAGAGGCAGCCCTGAGAAAAGCTTGGCAAATTGGAGGGACACACAGAAGGATCCCAAGGATTAGCAAACTATGATTGATAGGCCAAACCCAACCTGCCCCTTGTTTATATAAATAAAGTTTTATTGGAACACAACCATACTTATTTGTGCACTTAATATCTATGGCTGCTGGCGTGCTATGATAGCAAGGTTGAGCAGTTGCCACAGAGACAGTATGGCCTGCACAGCCTGAAATCTTTACTATCTGGCCCTTTACAGAAAAAGTGTTGCTGATCTCTTATTTAAAGCACAGTGAACAAGCAAAGGAGACAACCGTAAGAAGTGAAGCTTTGGGGTGTGGGGCAGGAGAGTGGCAAACTCTGCAAGAATATGGTATCATATTCTCGGCAGAAAGGGAAGCCACCGGAAGGGGCCACACCTGGGACACTTGCGATCTGATTTGTTTTTATGAGGCAACCCTGGGAGCAGATGCTGAGGACCCTCCGAGCAAAGCAGAAGCTGGGAAGCCAATTAGGCAGCTACTGCAGAGTCCAGTGAGAGATGAAAGTGCCAGAGATGAGGATGATAAAAGTGCAGAAGAGACAGTGGTGTTTCAGGAGCTATTTTAGATGTACCAGGCATGAGAATCCCTTCTCTGCTGTGTAATCTTAGGCAAGTTACTCAAACGCTTCCATCCTCACTTTGAAGAATTTTGCTCTTCACACCACCATGGCATGGATTAAGTTACAAAATGCATCTGAGATGCCTATCAAAAAAGTGAGTGTTCAAGTAATAGCAATGATTACTGTTGTTGCTGTTGACTAGCGAGGCCTGTGGAAAAGCCAAGCGACAGAGGCCAGGGCCCACCTGGACAGTGGTGTGCATCTCTCCCTGATTAGATTCGCGAGCTCCCTGGAGACAGAGGAGCTCTGTTATTCATCTTTATATCCCCCAAACTGCGCCTGGCACATGGTAGATGTTTAATACATGTTTATTGATTAAACCATTATTTTTTTAAGAAAGAAGGAGTATTACTCATGCTGCCATTTTTCATCAGAAGTGTTTGTTCTTAGGATTGAAACAGTACATTTGTGTGACATAGAACCATCAAGACACAGAGACAGTTGTCTCTACAGAGAGGTGATACTTAGCAGAAAGCAAACCTCAAATGCTATTCTCCAGGGAAACTCTAGCCTGATAAAATACATCAATGACTACAATAACATGTTGAATCTGGACTAAAAACTCTCCACACACTAGAAATTCAATCTTATCAGATACATCTATGTACCAAAAATCTGGACCACAAGTAGACCCAGTGAGGGACAAAAACCTTTCTTCTAATGTGTCAAGCTATTTTCAGACTTTTATTTCAAACCGGTTGGACATTCTGAGCTCTTATCCAGCCATATTGAAGGGTCTTCTATTTTGCGTTTTTACCTCTTTCCTTTTTTGGTTCATTATTCTGCCTCTAAAACTAAAAGGATTTTGATTAAAATTGAGACATAGCTTGTGAGCTTTCTTATTCTTTGGCATTACCACTTATCAAAAGACTAGAAATCTCTTCTTAAAAAGAATTTACATTTTGACATCATAAAGCGGTCAATACCACCTAAGTGATGATTTCAACTAAAATTAAATATGACATAAACACATTTTAAAATGACAATGACCTCTATAAAATAGACACATACTTCTAAGTGACGATTTTTTTTTCTTAAAAAGTGGCTAAATACCATAATGGTCATACAATACAAAATTATAAAATACTCAAAGGGCCAACAAATAAAATATTTTTACCAGGTACACCTGTTGTATCACCGTAATTAAATGTGTCCTCACTACATACATGTTGCTGTATCTAAACAATTAACTAGAATTCCTGAAAAGTTAACAAAATAAGAACGGCTGATAAAATGTCTTAGAAGTGGTAAACCAATCATAGCAGCACTATGCAAACTCACCAACATAGCTAACAAATTCTAAAGGAATGAAAATAAGATGAATACCTAAAATGACAAGACACTCAAGAAGAGAATCCCTTATTTTATATATATATATATATATATATATATATATATTTTTTTTTTTTTTTTTTTTTTTTTTTTTTTTTTTTTTTGCAGTTTTTGGCCAGGGCTGGGTTTGAACCCACCACCTTTGGTATATGGCGCCAGCGCCCTACTCCTTTGAGCCACAGGCGCCGCCCCGAGAATCCCTTATAATAGTAATGAAAAGGTAGAAGTCCTTGAAACATCATGGAGCAGCCAAGAGGAGGAAGTTTGAGGGTTTTGTTGTTTTTTTTTAAACCACGAAGCCTGGCATCTCACGAATAACGTATGTTCCATATTATGTGGCAGTTGCTATGGTAACAACCTTTATTTTCTGAAACAGTACACAGATGTGTATAACATACTAACTTGCTGGTTATAAATTACAGCTTTTGCCATAGTTCAATAACTTAAGAATTCTACGTTTTTGAAATCTCAGAAGTTCTGTTGTTATTAAATTTCTTTTATGAGATAATTTTCCTTGTACTTTCAAAATGAGAGTGTTCCCATACAGGCCACGAAAAAGCAACGGGGAAATGGGGTGTATCAGAGACTAGCAGTCGACTGCATACTATTTCTGTAAAAAAGTCTTATGAAACCCCCCGAAAACAGGAAAAATTATTTTAATAAATTAGGTACCATGTACAATAGCCATGAGAAATAACTTGCCAGCGAAATGATGTCACAAATAAAGTTATGAATTGATTTCTTATTACGGGGTGCCATAGTTGCAGTCTTAAAATAATTGAAGAGTTTTTTCTCTTAGAAATGTTACAAGCATTAATATAATTTTACAAGCTACAACGGTATGGGAGTGTGGATTAGCCTGGTTATTTGACATCAAATAAAGTTATCTGAATCTTGAAAAGACCCGAGTCTGGGAGATAGCTTATGTTGCTATATTTAATAAGGGATTAGTGTCCCTTTGTCAGTTTAAAAAACAAAAGACAGATTTTTACTGGTTGGGATATTTCTTCTTACCCAACAAACACTTAAAAAGTGCTTTCTACATGCAGAGAACCAACTGTCTATACCTAGATACATAAAGGTGTGTGTAGAAATATTTAAAATGAGGACATTAAGGAAAGTTCGGTGCTGTAGTATTTTTTCCTATTCTGAAAATTTATATTATGTTCCCAAGTGCTGAATCAGAATATTTTCTTTAAATATGTAGTTTGCATCGTAGGTTTTTAAACCTTATCAAAAAAAACATCATCTCTGGAATCTTTATCTGGTTAAAATTCATCATCTGGAGAACATATTTGAAAACTTAAGTTGTATAGTTAGCATTTACAGTTAAAAAACCACCTTTCTAAAATAAGAAAAAAAATTCTAATTATAAAGAAAGTGGAAGTATAAAAAGTAACAAAGCATACCTGATTTAGAAAGTCCAGAAAAGACACTGCTAAGGGATGTTCCTAATAGACATAAAACCCTGGAAATGCTATATCAAGTCACAAAACAGTTACATTCAAATTCACAATTGTCTTATACCAGCAATGACAATGAACAACAATTGAATACCATACAGACAAGAACAAATCATTTTGAAAAGTGTGTACCATTAAGTGGTTGTTAAAACTTTTGCCTGTGCTTCACACACATTCCTTTCTGTATCTTTTTAGTATATATTAAACACAAGACCATGACTAATTCGTTCAAATCCTTACATTATGAGAGACAGAGAGTTAAGTTATCACCTAATGGGCAATGAGAAGCTAGAACCCAGTACTCAGTAGAGTACGTCACTGCGAGGTGCATTTTTAAAGTGTTACTTAAATTACATTTAAGTCATCAGATAATTACGAACTTTCTCCTCTTTTATATTTATATGGCATATTTATTGAATTGCACAGTATGCTTTTACAATAAAGTGCTTTTTACGTTGCCGCCTTTGTTCATCCAAAATAAAACTGACAGTTATCCTTTTATAAGCTATTCTGAGAACATTTTCTCTTCTTTGAAGCTGATTGATGCACTACTTTAAATGTTCCTGCAAATATCTTTTCAATTCAAGTTTTTGCATAATGTAATAAGAAGATAAAAGAATTCTATAGTTCAACAAGAGACATTACAAAGCCAGTAGAGACATTATCAAGGGCATTAACATGCTCCTAATAGCAATAAAACCTTTTAACTGTCTGATGTAGAACATGCTCCCACCAAACCACCACATATTATGGTAATTGGCTCCAATTTCTGAATCTTACATTGTAAAGTTACAAAGAGTTAGGTGGAACTAAAAAACAAATCTCAAATACTCATGATGTTACCGTTCCCATTAGACATGTTTGCCTTCTGTTTCTAACGAGGACTGGCCTGGTCTGTTGCGTGCTTCGTACTATACTACCATATTTTTGCTTTCGGTCTTATTTTTATTTCTACTGACTGATACTAGATACACTTTTTCTCAAATAATGCTTTTCTAACTCCCAACATCCCAGTAACACAAACAGCGTTGTGCTCAGAATTTCAGTGTAACCAATGGGTTCCCCGTGCATGCCTGTGTCACGTTCCATTCACTTTGCGTGTCCTCTCATCACAGGAAGATACAACAGGGAAAAACAGTCTGCGAGGACGCTTTGATTTTTCTTTACAACGCACTGCTCAATTACATGAGTAGCCTTTCCATCCTGGCCAAGAGGAAATATAATTTTCAACTAACGTTGAGCCCAGATTCTGTTAAATTAAATAGCAAAGGAAAAAATAGTTCTTGGCTTTATTCCTCCTAGATAGGAAGCCGGGCCGTGGGGAATTGACATGAGCGGTGCCTCGGTGATTAACCTGCAGTTATGGTTGTGTTTCTAGGTGACGTGCCCATCGTGAGTGAAGCTTCTCTGAGGCTGGTGAGAGCAACTTGTCTGCTTTGAGAAATGCAGGGTCTATCAAGATCCAGGACCGGGACTCTGAAACAGCTTTCATTTCATGTCTCTAAAACAGCCTCTGATTTCATGTACAGATGTCAAGAAGTAACGGACAATAAAATAAAAGCCAAAAACAGAGAACTGTTTCAATTAAGAAACATCTCTATACCAATTCTTGGCAATCACATAAATGAAAGCTGTCAGAATAAATCTGTGTTCAAAAGGTTGATTTTTGCAGTGCTTATATACAACATGCAAGACAGGAAAAAAAATACAAATTAACACAGAGCAGCCGAACTGCAGAAATTTCTTTCTCACTAGATAGATCTTTGGTTATTAAATTTTCCTAATGGATCTCGGAAAAATGTTTGTAGTGGCAGGTGCTGGAGTTGAGGAGACAAGGAAGGAAAGAAACCCTCATACGGGAAAAAAGTCACAAATGTATTCTCCAGTCCTATAAGGAGTTTTGTGCATTTCCAAGAATTTAATCCTCAATTGTCAGTAATTAAAAGCTTCCCCTAAGAGTCTAGGAATCAACCTTTTATTGCTATGATTTTCCAGTGATGTTCGAATGTCTTTTTCAGAGAAAAATAAATATTTCTTCAAGGACAGCCCTATCACCCCGGTAATCAAACATCCTAAAGGTGAACTGAGAAAAAAAATCTTTTTGAAATTGAAAATCATTTGAAATCTTTTCAAAATCTTTTTGAAATTATGCTCCACTGACAGCATAATAATATTAAATAGAGATATAAGCATTGCCAAAAATAAGTAGATAAATTTCTTCCGTGACTTTTTATTATAAAAGATATGACTTTCATTTTCATTTGTTTTTTTTTGTTTTTTAGAGGGGGTTTTCCCTCAAATTTATTTATTTTAATTAACAAATAAAATCGTATAGATTTATTGTGTGCAACATGATGTTTTGACGTATATGGACATTGCAGAATGGTTAAAGCTACCTAACTAGCTTATGTTCATTTGTTTTTTAAATATACTGTTTAAGAAACATACATTATAGTTCCAACTTGACTCCTGTTTTTAAATTTTGTATTATGTTATGCTTTTTATTCCACATTTTCTGTTGAGAAGTATATTGGGTGGGGAAAGAAAAGATGAATTCCCTTACTATTCCCCAATTGATTTTGTGTATTTCAGGGGTATGCTCCTTACAATGGTCTATTTCTGGCACTTTAAAAAAAAAAAATAAGATTTTCTGAAGGGGAATACTTTAAGAAGAAAATTCACTCCTTTATCATCAAATCAAGAACTTTTCTGAATGTAAGTTTTCCACAAGCCGTACAGAAACAGCCTAAGAACTGCCTCCAATCAAAAGAAGAAAAATAACAAAATCAGCTCACCCATGATTTCCTTAATATACTTTAAAGAGATAAAATCCCATTGATGCCTCTAAAAATAAAAATGAGGGAAGGGCAACTTTATTGATTCGCTGCAAACCAACGAACGTGTACCTTATTGATAACGCTAAACACCATCTAAGCCTTTAGTGATTTTCAACCAAAAGTCTGCTTCTGAATGAAGGTTTAAATCATTGTATTAATATATGAGGGTGAAAATTACCACGGGAGACACTTGGAAATTAATTAAAAATCCTGCACTCAGTTTGTTTGTGAGAGAAGATAAATATCACACATGGGAAAAGATGCCTGACAACCGCCATCGTTTTCAGATCCAAAATTAGACCGTGACAGCTACGTCTTTGTATGCCTCTCCTTGGGGTATGATAAGCAGAGATATAGAATATGAAGATTTCTGATAGAAGTATTTATTACTGACACTTCCGAAACATCCATGTGTGGCATCAGCAAAGCAAGCTTTCACCTCAGACAGAAATGTCAGGTTTTCTTCCCAGGTTTGTTTTTTCTATTCCTCTTTCCCCATTCCCATCCCTCCCTCTCTATCCACCACTCCCCCCCTTCTCTTCCAAATAGGACTTTTTTTTAGAAGTTCAACAGCAGCCCCTGGTGGAACTCACCAGTTGTTTCAGCCTGAGCATAGTTTTCGAGCTATTCCCTTCATCTTGTCAATAAGAAGCGTATGCCCAAGTGGAGGGCAATGCACCAGCGCCGTGTTCCTGAAGGTCAAGGGTCAGAACATGACCTCCCCGACCCCTGTACAGACACAGTGCTTTGTGATGGTAATTTTAACCAGTTTCAGCAGCTACAGTTTTGGTACGATATATATACATATGTAACAAGCAGTAAACATCTGCCTCAAATGTCACCTTCATTTTATGCACCGAGACCACTCATGAAGGCCTCATGAGGAAGGCTTATCACACCATACCTCAAAAGGAAGAGGCTCCGCACAGGCAAGGGGGTGATCACTATTTTGTTTGGCTCCTGTTGTGACAGATTCAGCTTTGTCACTTAGCAAAATGAGCTATACGAAATGACAAAGAAGAGATTTCTCTGGGTCAGAGCTCAGAAAGCATCGCAGAATGCCACTGTCTGGCCCCATCAGAATGGCACGCTGGGCTTAACGAGGAAGCCCACGAACATGCTCTTCTGAGAGACTGACTCTGTTCCTTTTCCTGCTTTAATTGGCAGCCCCAGATTACCGTAGTAGGCCTGGAGATGTGTAGCTCTTTGTTTACATCAGGCAGGGTAAGTCTGTGCACTGCACCAAGGTGCCGGTAGAGGAAGCTTTTGCTAAGCCCTGTGTCTTTGGGCTGTATCACCCCAAAGGGGTTGCCTCCTCATTCACACAAAGGTGCCGTGTAGGTTGGTGATGGCCCCGGTGCTCGGCAAGAATAGGGAGAATCACACAGTGGAGAAGCTGCTCTCCTGACCGAGATTCTCAAGTGCCCAGGTGGGGGAAGAAGCAGGCATTCCCCCTCCATGAGACACAGGTTCAGACAAGGAACAATTGGAAATCTACTTAAAAGACCCAAAGGCTTACTGGAATAGTTGATATCTTTTAACTGCACATTTTGACTTTTTTCCTTTTAAATAATGCAGTTTTTTTAAGAAGAAAAGTAAATGGGACTTCTAACATTTAAAATAGCTTTATGATAAACGCTAGGATAGGTTAAATACTGTGTTATGTGGAAAAGTAGTTTTGTGAATTTTGAAAGCATTATTCTTCTCATTAGCGCTTCACTTGCCCCTAAAGCCACTTGCACCTCTTTGCAATCTCAAGTGAAACTGAATCAGTGAGCTGATGTGTGGAGACCAGAGAGAACCCCTTAGGAGGCCGCTTACTGAGGACCAGATGGGTGCCAAGGCACTCGAAGAGTAAGAGATATATTTGATGATAAATGGATTGAACAAATTGATAAATGTGGTTGAAAAATTCAATTTTAAAAAATACTCCAAGTAAACCACAAGTTTTGCACTTTTGCGAAAGTAATAATTATATTTGCTACTTTTCTCTTCCTAAGAACACCACTAAAATAAAATGATTAATGTAAAAAGAAAAGAAAGAAGACTTAGTGCTCAGTGAGTTCCAATCTAGTAGAAGGAACATATAGAGAGATAATCTGAATACACTGTGGTAGCAACGTGCAAAGTCCTAAGACACAGGGACCCTTAGCTCAGCCAAGCGGGGATCAGAGGCTTTCTAGAGGGATAACACTTGAACTGAGTCCTAAAGAAAGATTACAAATTAGCCACAGAAAAGAGGGGGACAGGACACCACAGGAGGAGACTCACCATGACATAAGTGGTGAAGGTATGAAATCAGGTGTTATATCTTAGGATTTCCAGGCAGCTAGATTTTGCTGAAGCATAAAACACAAGATGATAGCAATAGGAGGAAGGGCTGGAGAGGTGCGGAGACCTTGGAAAGCCTTCGCTGCTCTCCCAGGGAGAGTGGATCTGCCCCCCTTGGGGCAACGAGAACAATTAGAAGACCATATGGGGGAGCAGGGGCTTGTTGTGATCATCCCAGAGAAAGAGGACAAGGATATGAATTCTGGTGGTGGAAATGGGGGTTGGAGACGAAATGGCAAGTTCAAGAAATATTCAGAAGTCGACACTGGGCAGGGACCTTGAGGGAGGCCTCTTGGATAACTCTCAGGATTCAGGCGCAAGAGGCAACATAGACTGTGATGATGTCGACTGGGTGAGAGACTGCAGGGGCCGGACCAGGTTTGAGGGGAGAAGATGACACTCTGAAGAAGTACTTCCCAGAATATGTCCTCAAGTGCCCTCCACTGCGAGCTCCTTGTAACACTGATTACTAACGCTATCCTTGAGAGGCATAGCCGGAGAGGGACCCAACAGACCCTTCAACGTGGTCACTTTTACTCTGGGCTGTGGGGGCAGAAGGGGCACCAAAGCAGGCAAGACTCCCAGCTGTCACCCCAGATTCAACCCAAGAGCATTTGCTTTTCCCTCTTGTGTATATTCAAATTTTTCATGAGACTTAGTTTGAAAAAAGGAAATCACAGTCTGAAAACCACTGACAACCTCTTCCTTTTACAGAGAGGAAACTTAGACCCACAGACACTGGTTTGTAGCAGAGGCTGGGCTAGATCTATGACACTTACCACATGTCAATTTCAAGCATCCTCCACATGTCAATTTCAAGCATCCTCCGTGCTGAGTTTCCTCAATGAAGGAATTGTGTTACGGAGCTAGCATCAAAGACCTCCTGGTTAAAAACTAGTAGTTCCTTCAGCTTTCTCCATTAATAAATAGTTACTAAGCACCCCTGCTTGCCAAACTCCCTTTTACCAAAATTACTAGACCAATTCTGTTCAGATTTCCAACTGTAATGTGATTCTTTGGTAGAGTTCTGATGGTGACCTCCTTTGGTATTCAACTATCACTAGATGTGGTATGATCCAAGAAGAGGTCATTTTAGTCCCGAGTAAACAGAATTGTTATCAAAGGTGTAGTTTCCTTATTCACTGGACTGAATAGGACTGTGGCTAATTTATATTTTAAGGTAATTTTTGAAAATGCTTTTTTTTAAGTCTAGAAAGTTTATAACATATAATCAAGTACCATTTGTAATATTTAAAGGAATTATAGATGTTACATTAATTTTTTTCATACACATTTTGGAGCTCACTGTAAATAATGCCCTAACGCTCAATAAGCTTAACTTTAGGAAACTTAGAACAGATATCTGGAATAATTACAGGATAGATGGTTTTCCAGGAAATGAGAAGTAGAGCAAACAGACTTGCTAACCAACCTCTCCTCCTCATGATGCTAACTCAGCAGCTGCTTGTCCAGGTAGGGCAATTCCTAAAGCAAGGAAAAGCAAATCCATCTTCAACCTAGAGAAATAGAGACAATTTTTTTTCTTTTATTTTTTTGAAACGGAGTCTCACTCTCTCACCCTGGGTAGAGTGCCTAGAGTGCCATGGTGTCATAGCTCACAGCAATTTTAAACTCCTGGGTTCAAGTGATCCTCTTCCTCAGCCTTCCAAGTAGCTGGGACTATAGGTGTCTGCCACAACACTGAGCTAGTTTTCTATTTTTAGTAGAGATGGAGTCTCACTCTTGCTCAGGCTGATCTCAAATTCCTGAGCTCGAACAACCCACCTATTTTGGCCTCCTAGAGTGCCAGGGTTACAGGCATGAGCCACTGCGCCTGGCCTAATAGAGATGATTTTAGCTGAGGAGTTATAGCAGCCTATTCCTCTTTCTTAAATATTATCCATCCTTGAAAATCTTGTTCCAGGACTCCCAGAAGCAGTGAGTTGCCACACTGTAAATCGTGTGAGTCAAGGTGGAAAGCAGGGGCCAGCAGGAGAAATTCCTCTTGCTCATGGAATGCCAGAGGTGAGATCTGCGCCGGCCTTTCCAGGAATGTTATATATAACATCTCACTGCAGGAAGGAAAATCAGTGCTCAGTCTCTCTCATTGGGGAGTTCATCCTCCATCTGAAGAAAGTCTAGAATATAGGACCAACGGAATCAATCTTTCTTCTACTGCCTCTTTATATTTCACCACCTCACCGCATTTTCTTTCTGTAGTCCTCCTATTTATAAATAATTTAAATCATAAATTCTGTATATATCAACATGCATGAAACCCAACTAGTGGGAGTGGGTTGCAAGAACAAGAGGATGGCTGAAATGGGTTTCAAGGCTCACCTGTCACAACCCCGTTTCTTTATGGATGAGAAATCAAAGTGACTCACCTGAGACTATCCCACCCCACTGTTCTCACAGACAAGTATTATTTAGTAGAAGAAGCAAATAAGCAAACAAAACATTTTAAAGATCAAGCAAAAGCCTAACCTGTTCCACAGGCCCCCATTTACATCTGCTTCCTTTATACCATGGAGTATATTACTGAATGGACACAGTGCATCTTACAGGGATCAAGCATTTGACTACTGCTTTTCCCCAGGACTCCTCAAACAGCCTAGAGTAAATCTAGAGTTAGGTTCTTTTGAGATGATTACAGTTTCGGCATTTTGGTCTGGTGTCCTAAAAAATCTCCCTTAATAGCAATTCTGTTGATTCATTCAACAAATATTAGCTGGAAACTTGCTACACAACAGCTCCAGGTCTTTGGCTCTCTTGCTTGTACTGCCTGTGGTGTCAACTGTGTTACTGCACAGCCATGATTGCAGAAGTCTCCTTTCTTTCCCAAATCCCATCAATTTATCTATCCACTTTCTCATACAGATGTTTAATACGGTTTAAAACCTCTTTAAGCTCATCCTCTGTGTAGCAAATAACAATAACGGTTTATTACCTCTGTGTCTGCTCTTTGCGTGTTCTGGCTTCCTTCTTTCGGAGAATTTCTCGAGCTGCCCTGTGGACTCGACTTGTGAGTGCAACGACACTGAGTAACACATTAATGGAACTTAAGAGTACATGAAGACTCGCTGGGAGTATTTAACAGTGTAAAGTGCCTTGATAAGCTCTTCAAATTCCTCAGAGTCTAATGATCAAAGGTGTCCCGGAACGGAGAACTGATCGTGGATTAGAAATAGGAGGTAAATGGGTCACAGAATCTTCCAGCAAGTCCTTGGAAGCATTTAATAAAATACCATTCAAAGATCCAAAGCTTTTAATATGACTATAAAGTTAGCATAGGCCCACACAGCCAGGACTGAAAGAAATCACATAGGTTGCAAAACATAGTTGGTTACCCATGGAAAAGCAAATTGTTGAATGAAAAATGGAAAATGCAACCCAGCTCTGAGAGACAACATTCCTAGACATTAAGAATACGGGGTTCGGCGCCTGTGGCTCAACGGGCTAAGGCGCCAGCCATGTACTCCTGAGCTGGCGGGTTCGAATCCGGCCCGGGCCCGCCAAACAAAAATGACGGCTGCAACCAAAAAATGGCTGGGCGTTGTGGCGGGCGCCTGCAGTCCCAGCTACTTGGGAGGTGGAGGCAAGAGACTCACTTGAGCCCTGGAATTGGAGGTTGCTGTGAGCTGTGATGCTACAGCACGCTATCCAGGGTGACAGCTTGAGACTCTGTCTCGAAAAAAAATAAAATAAAAATAAAAATAAAAATAAAAGAATATGGAGTGTCTGGTACCTCCAGTAGCCAAATTCATAGAGAAAGAAAGTAGAGTGGTGTTTGCCAGGGCTGGAAGGAAAGGAGAGTAGGGACATAAGTGTTTGATGGGTATAGTTTCAGTTTGGAAAGATGAAAAAGGTTCTGGGAGGGGTGGCGATGATGGTCACACAATAACAGGAATGTACTTAATGGCATTGAACTGTATACTTAAAAGTGATCAAAATGGTAAATTTTAAGTTATATATATTCTATAAAAATAAAAAAGTGGAAGCTGAACAGGAAAAAAGAGCACATAATGGCTTATCCACCTTGTTGTCAAAACTGGAATTAGCCACATGAAAACTTTGAGCCCTGGCTTCTTTATATACTGTTAACCAGAGCGCCGAACTCCACCATTGTTTGAAAGGATTAAATAAATTCTTGGATGTGAAGAAAAAAACAGAATATACCTCATCTAAGCCTTCAATAATTATTAGCTATTATTACAATATCTCATCTAGACATTTCAACTTATTGCTTCTTACTGTGATTAAAAATATTACACCATGCCCCCCAGTAAGTCTAAAAATTTGCTTTAATCACCACAGTAGATGTAATTATCTTTTTGGAAATAATAATGTACCATATGTTTAAAAAATGTTTTTGAAGCATTATTCTTGCTTCCCCTACTTCCTAGAACTTTTATTAAATTTAATTAGCACAGGGTCAGCAGTCAAAACAAACATCCTGTTAGTTAGCAACATTCTGCAAACTCCAAAAAAGTCCTGTCAGTATAAGAAATTGATTGCAAGAAAAAGAAAGAAATTGACTGCAAGTATAATGGCCTAAAGATTCTGTAACAACCCATCTTTTTCTGAATTATCAGGACGCTCTGTAATACCTGAGAAATATTTTCCAAGACAACATACACCACTATATTTAATTACATATTTATTGAACATATATTTTGCACAAAATATTGTGTATGACACTCGGAGAGAAGTTAGGATATAGCATACGTGTCTCTGCTCTCAAGGAGCTTGGTGTCATGAGGAGAAGTCAATTTCCTCAGAAAGGGGTTGACTCCACACTTCTCCCAAGAAAATTCTGAATAAAGATGAAAAAATCTCTAAATTTCCTTGAACCGTAAGAAACCTTTGGTTGATTCACTTTGTCTTATGCCATCGCTTAAAGAATATATTTTCCTTTATGCATTTTGATATTTGAGAATAATGAATTCAAAAATTACTGGGAAAAGAAGGTCTGTAATTGACCGCCTAGGGAAACTACGAAAATCCCTTCAAAATTCCCACCAGGAGTAGAAAAGAAGTGGATTCAAATACAGTCTGAAATCTTCCCAAGCTTTCTCCACTGGAATTCTAATTAGCAAGACCCCTCTAAGCAATTTTAAAGCTGCTTAATTTAAATACAGGAAGTGTTTCCTTAGGCTCTATAATACTTTGGCAGAGCTGATCTTATTTCCTGAGATTAAATAGAAGAAAATTCTTTCCTCAGGAGATTGAACCACACACAATAAGATCATTCATTAGAATGTTCATATAAATTCAAAATATACCGAGGAAGAGCAAATGTCTTCTTCATAAAGGTGGAGCTGAGAAATGCTGAGTGGAGCCATGACTGGTTTTACTCTTGAGTTTTGGCCTTTGTGGAATACAAGTTCTCCTGGAAGAATCACTGAGGTGGTAACTCATTTTGACAGTAAAGCAACATACAAGATAGCTTTAAAACATTAAATCAAATTAGGTCTTTTTAAAAAAATAAACACCATAGGTCAATATTATTTGCTTTTTAACAGTTTTGTTTCCATTCGTGAGACTAAGGCTGTAACTTCCGTAACCTAATTCTTACCCCCACATTGCTCTATTTAAGACTTAGCAATGGGAAAAGCTCATAAAACTTCTGAAAGTCTGCATTTTGACCCGTCAGGGAAGGGGGGTACTTAACACCAAAACCTTCTACTCAAATGCCTGATTGGGAAGGGGAGTGGAGAAAGGAGACTTCTAAAACTTTTCTTATTGTCCAAGAAAACAAAGGGGAGCACTTTTCCATCTCTTACTGTCCTGTAAATTTACATCAGCTCACTACCTTTGATAGCTAAATAGCGTTCTGACTGTTGTTGAGACTTGTGTGTCAGATTTGGAAATGTTATTGTTGAGGCTTACTTTGATGGCGAGATTTTAGAAGCCTATTTCCCTGCTAAACAAATGTATTATAGAGTGATGGATAACAGAGATTCAGAGGATTACAATGAGAGATCAAGGAGTTCACCCGCAATATCTATCTCATTGACAGCCGACTTTATTGAAGTTTCACAATATTAACTGCCTCCCTGTGGACTGGCTTAACCAGGTAGGTGATTATCAATTTATCACCAGTCAAAACACAGATTGCTTCATGTACACTGTCTGTGGCATAATCATGTACCTTGAATCTGACCAAACTGGAATGATCCTACTAGAATGATTCTTGTAAGCATGAGAAAGAAACATTAGTCGGGAACTTCTCTAATGAAATTATACCTAATTCTTGGTTTAATAGAATGTCTTCCCTGGAGCCTCCATCAAGAATGCGCCACTCCTGAAGAAAGTAAAAACAAAGCTGGGGGGAGAGAGAGAGAGAATGAGAATGGAGAGAGATTTGAGCTTGTTCATTCTCCCTCTCTGAGCCTTGCTTCTTCAAACCACCCCTCACTCCCACCCCAGGGACAATATGTAAGATTCTGACCCATCCTTAAAATTCCCCCTCCAGTGGGAGACTTGCAGCATGAAACTCTTCCTAGCAGTATGAGCACTGACTGAATTACATGCAGGAAATTATCTGAGATAACCAGGGTCAACACTGAGATGCCTGCATTACCCCTTTGACTCTATTATCAATATAGCAAGAGCTTTTAAATTTTATAATTCCACCGTTTTCCTGATTCTATCCACTGACAAGTTCTCATCTTTCTCCACATATTGAATTCCATTAACAGCCATTCCAATTAATATTTTTAATAACAGTCATGGAGGGAGAAGATTTTGGCCTTAAATATTGTCTGATGAGGGCATGAATTAATAGCTACACCAGTAAACACTTATTGACCACTTAATATGTGTCAGGTACTATTCAAAGTATTTTGCGTATGCTAATTCATTTGATCTTCTTAATCACCTTGTGAGGAAAATAATATTCTTTTCCTTGTGTTATCATGGAGAAAATTAATAGAAATATTAAGTAGATTGCCCAATATTACCCAGTGTACAGATTGAACCCAGACAGATGACCTGAGAGCAGTGTTTTTCAACCTTTTTTTAATCTCACAGCACACTTGAACTTATAGTTAAACTTCCATGGCACACTTAAATTATGTTGATCCAAAAAAGAGTTAAAAAAAAAAAAAAACAAGAGGGCAGCACCTGTGGCTCAGTGAGTAGGGCACCAGCCCCATATACTGAGGGTGGTGGGTTCAAACCTGTCCCCCCACCCCCCGCCAAACTGCAACAAAAAAATAGCCAGGCCTTGTGTCAGGCGCCTGTAGTCCCAGCTAATCAGGATGCTGAGGCGAGAGAATTGCCCGAGCCCAAGAGCTGGAGGTTGCTGTGAGCTGTAACACAGCGGCACTCTACCAAAGGTGACAAAGTGAGACTCTGTCTCTAAAAAAAAAGAAAAAAGAGTATACTTACCATGCTTTGAACTTTTTAAAATAATTTAATTAACGATTTTTTTAAATTTCCTTGGCACACCTAACATCTTTTCACAGCACACCAGTGTGCCCTGACATACCAGTTGAAAATCACTGTCTTAGAGCCTTCCAAATTCTGAAACCCAATCTCTTTTCAGTCACACACTAATTAGATTGAGTCTCTGCCCATATTTTATCTCCCTACTATATCATTGTATAATTGTGAAACCTCTAGAAGAATCATCTAGAGCCTCTACAATTTTTCATGCAAAATGTTTGGGGTTCAATTAAAAAAAAAATGACCATACCAAGAAATAGTACAAAAAGAAAAAAGGCAATAGAAATAGAGACACAGGCTCGGCGCCTGTGGCTCAGCGGGCTAAGGTGCCAGCCATGTACACCTAAGCTGGTGGGTTCGAATCCAGCCCAGACTCGCCAAACAACAATGACGGCTGCAACCAAAAAATGTCTGGGCGTTGTGGCGGGCACCTGTAGTCCCAGCTACTTGGGAGGCGGAGGCAGGAGACTCGCTTGAGCCAGGAATTGGAGGTTGCTGTGAGCTGTGATGCCACAGCACTCTATCCAGG
>CAUYRH010121175.1:0-30838 GCA_963574655.1 Perodicticus potto | reverse complement strand
TCAATCATGTGGTACAGTGTGCGGGCTTGACATACAATCGGAGATATTTTCATCCATGTGGTTAACATACCATTCATGAGATTTTCTCATTTACTATGTGAAAATATTTTTGATCCGTGTTTAGAAGTTTTCTCCTGACCCTTCAAATATGCACCACAAGTGTGATCGTGCCCTTTATCCTCTCTCTCCTCACCCTCTCCCTCTCTTTCCCTCCCTCTTCCCTTTCCCCATCTTCTTGTGCAATAAATGGGTTGTAGCCTTCACTTGAAAGATATAAATTTGCTTCAAATTAGGGATGTATACATTGGATACTTTTTCTTCCATTCTAGAGATACTTTGCTAAGGAGAATACTATTCTGAGGAATGTTGTCACAAGAAATTCTCTGCTTATAAAGTAGTATTTATGTTCTCTTTAAAATGATCTGCTATTTGTAAAAGAATTTAATATCTTTCATTAACCAGGTATTGATAGTTTTGAACTAATAAGATTATGTAGTTACCATAATCAAGGGATGAGGCTTGGTCCTGGCCAACATACTGAGAAATAGCAGCTACTGAGGGGCTCCTCAAAATTTTCTGTTATGTGTCAAAATTTTGTATTTTGGATGGATAGGCTAACAACTAGAAAACTCACTATTACTAGTCAAATGTTTAAATATCTATAATTTATAGTTTTGATATTTAAGAAGGAACTTGTCACACTGCAATTATTCAATATATGTTTTTAATTGTGCCTCAAAAGCAGTGAGGATCTTATATAATCAAAAGTAGAATAAAAAAAAAGTAGAATATAAAAGAGGAATGTAATGTTTTAGTGTTCTAAGTAACAGTAAAAATACCATCATCAAAATATCTTTTGGAATTGAAGGATGTAAAACACCATTACTATGAACGTATTATATCTGGCTAGTTTGATAAAATAATAACGTTATTACATTGTGGCTATACCTTGTTATGTGAGATAATACAATTTTCTAGTTTATAATAATATAACCTAAACTTGAAACTTTTACCAACTTTCAGTCAAAGTCAAATCCCACTGATGGTGGGAAACTAACTGATACAGCCTCTATGGTAAAAAGTATGGAGAATCCAAAGAGAGCTGAAAGTATACCTTTCATATGATCTCCCAATCTCATTACTAGGTATCTACCCAGAAGAAAAAAAATCATTTTACTATAAGGACATTTACACTAGAATTCTAAGCTGCAGCTCAATTCACAATTGCCAAGAAGTGGAATCAGTCCAAGTGCCCATCAATCCATGGATGGATTAATAAACTACAGTATATGTACACCTTGGAATACTATTCAGCCCTAAAAAAGAAGGAGACTTTGCATCTTTTCTATTTACCCAGATAAAGTTGAAACACATTCTTCTTAGTAAAGGATTACAAAAATGGAAAGGCAAATTTCCAATGCACTCAATACTAATATGAAACTAGTAGATAAACATTAAAACACCCACATGACAGAAAACTACAATTAAATTCAGATGGGGGAGGGTGGAGAGGGGAAAGAAGAGAGGAAAGGAGGAAAAGGGGAGGGGCATTGGTAAGCTCTCAGTGTGCACAGTGTAAGAGTATACTGCACACCCTGCTGGGTGAAGGGCTTAACTACAACTTGAACTTTACCTAAGAAATGCAAAGAGTGTAACCTAAACATTTGTATCCTCAGATTAATTTTAAATACAAATAATAATAATAACTGTGGCTGAAATGTCAGAGGCTTTAAAAAAAAGTTTAGACTGAAAACTTTTCTAATTCTCCTTAAAATCTCAACGTGGACCTAAAAAATAAATATACTCTTTTGTAAATTATCTATTTTACATGCACAGAAAATGGTCAGGCTCCAAACAGGTTCACAATTTCTGAGCTTTTCTTTCATTGGAGGTTTACTGTGGATAAAGTTAGTTCAACAAGAAGTTCAATCTAGCCAAAGGAATTGAGATAGTACTGTAAAAATCATTGCATTCATTTGAGAAAGATACTATCTGCTGGCTCCTATGCAGGACTATTGGGGAAAAATTACTAAATTGCAAGTATGGATACATTTGAATTCATTTGTAAACAGACTGGAAAGAATAAAAAGGAATGCCAAAGCCTTAATACCTGGCTGGAGGTCAGATAGGGGAAAAACTGACTTCTTTTAATAACGACTGTGGGAAAATCTTATTTTTCATCGCACACACAGCCTATTCATTATATAAATTGAATACAATGTCACATACATAAAAAGTTAAATATAGGCATAAAACCTCATCTCCTGATATCTAATTTAGGTCTGTTCACACATAAATATATCATTTATTAGATTATTTGTCATATATTTGTATCTTATCTTATATGTTTTATAAAAAGTTCTTATTTTACTTTTTAAAATAAGAGTATGATATTTTGGGTGGCGCCTGTGGCTCAATGGAGTAGGGCACCGGCCCCATATGCTGGAGGTGGCAGGTTCAAACCCAGGCCCGGATAAAGAAAAAAAAAAGAGTATGATATTTTATTTACTCATGTCATTCCTTTATTAAAATCACTGTAACGCTCTTCCCCCAGCTCACTCAAAATAAGAGTCTAAGTAAACCAGGGCTGACGTCCTCTGTCAGCACTCTTTTTCCAAATCAGCTCCTCACTCACTTCCTGACAGTGAGTCTCCTCATGTTCACTGCTCTCCAGCTACACACTGCACCTGAAAAACATAACCTTACTTGATGACCTTGGCACTTAACTTTTTTTCTTTTGTCTAAAAGCGCTTACCAATGCATCAACATGTTTCCTCTCTTGATTTCCTTCAGGTCTCTTTGTGAATGTCACGATACTAGGGGCTTTCCTAAGAGATACTAGAAGGAACGTAACCTGATAATAAGTTGATTATAGTCTCACACTACAGAGCTGTAATTGTAAGATAATAAACCTGTTTTTATTTTTTTTAATTGTGGTAATTTACATGGTGTTAACAGAAAAACAATACAATGCCCCTGACAAATGGCCACATTAAAAAGTCACAAGGATAGCAAGCTCTAGAATTTTGTGGAATTTATTTTCTACCCCCTACCCTCTTTTATAATACCAAAGTTTCTAGAGTAGTTGCTATTCCCTGCCCATGAGGTCCATACAACGTGATATCATCAGTGTAGTGAAGCAGAGTGATATGTCGTAGATTGGAGTATGACAGAATGTAAGAGCTGGTATAGCTGAAGTAGGTCTGTGGAGATATGCTGCTAATCATGCTAGGTGAAATCAAATTGCTTCTGATTTTCTCTTCTATCAGGTACAAAAAAACTTAACAAATACACAAACAGAAAAGCCACCAATTCGGTGACTATGTAGGCAAGGTGTCAGGGAAAGATGTTGATTTACTCAGGAAATAAAATCATAACTGGAATAGTACCTTAAATCAGGCCCACCAACTGATTTAGTTTATCTTTCATGATGAATAATAAATACTCATAAAAAAACCCCAAACCCAAGAACAATGTTGCATATAAATTCCCAAAATAGAGTTACCTAATAATCAAGAGAATATGTATGATCCATGGTAGTCCCTTTTTCCGGCAACTCATTGTAGGACATAGGCATCGTTTATGACTTTCCCATTACCTAGCTCATATTCTTTTAGCCATCAGTCAATACCCTAGATATATATGGTTTCTTGGCTGGTGGGGCAGCCTGATTTAGAAAGCACATAAAATTCTACACAGCACTACCTCAGATAGCCTCTGAGATAGTGTTGCACCCATTTTCAAAAGCGCATTCCACAATTCTCAGAATGATGGAGAGGGTGGTGACATCAGTTACTCGTGTGAATATGCACTCATTACTACATTTCATTTTTTGTGTGGCATACTTAGGTCAGAAAATAATTTTTATTATAAGAAGCAATCCATAATGGAAAATGATGACAGTAATTAAGGCTTTCTGTATGTTTAAGGCTGGTGATTTTGTAAGAAAAAAATGAGAGCAGGAAAGGAAATCTGTATCCATAATAAGTGTCTATTAAAATAAGAATAAAATGGCACCCTTCCTGTGATGGAAGTGGTTCTATGGAATCAACTTGCCACCAAGCGGCTGGCTTATCTCCCTGGTAATGGTGTCTTATCAGACACTCTGTGATTCTCTCCTGTAGCAGTATTCCACTGCTGTAGCAAAGTGACTTTGTATGTGGAATTCTGTGCTGCATGAGTGACTCAGAAGAAGCTGGTGCACTTCACCAAAGTCAAAAATACTTGGCCCAGGAGTTAGAGAAGGTGATGAAGGAGATCAAGGGAGAGCTGGAGAGACTGTGTTTCTGGATGATGCCCCACAACAAATAGGGAGGTAATAGGTCAGTAACAACATGCATGAACTTCCTTAGTGCCTGGCAACTTTAGACCAGCCTTCAAAACTTAATAAATGTGGCCCTTGCTTTAACTTCTATGCTTGTAAATACCATGAAATGTGTCTTTTGCAGCTAATACTAACTGGGAAATGAGATTCTGGGAATCATATTTCTGTGTTAACAAAAACCAGTATTTGACTTTTTTTTTTTTTTTTTTACTTTCGTAATGCATTTCATTTGATATTTCCATATAGAAAATAGTGTCGCTTAGACATGGAGACAATGATTTAAGCCCAGTAAATGAAGGTCGGTTTTCCTGGTCTATGGAAGAAATAAGGGGTCACTTTAGGAATATTTATCAATTACAAAAATGATAAAGAGGGCTACTACTGATTAGGAAGCTGGAGTAATGCAATCGCCTTTGGAGTAAAATTTGTGTTGTCTTAAGGCAAGTATTAATGGTGCAAGTATTAGCAGGCTTCAACTTTAGAAAGAAAAACATATCCAATATTCTTCCCAAATCTTTGAATTTTATTATTTGACTTTTTTGAAGTTTTCTCATGACTATATTGGAGAATATATTTTAGCCATCACTTCATATGTGATGAGAGAATTTTTGTTCAAGTATTTATTGAAGGAGTGTTCCTAGGAGAGGATGTGAAAACCATGGAGAGGGGAGGAAGAAAATACTAACTAAGGATGTAATCTCTGCTAAAGCTCAACCCCACAAAGAGTGTGAGAAAACAAATTGAACCACAGAGTTAATTGCAGTTTAGCTCTGGTCAACCATTAACTGCGATATATCCCAGGGATTAGAGTGCTTGGTCAGGGAAGGTAGACTTTTCTTCGGTCAAGTGTAATTCTCTGGAGATGGGAATAGTAACCAAAATCATAGTAGTTAGAGGATAGCTAAGCCCGGTTAGTAAAGAGAATCTGTAGAGCGTGGACAAGGCCCTTGTGTTTTATGTGAAACACTAGGTAAAAAATAAATAAATAAATAAATAAATAAATAAATAAATAAATAAATAAATAAATACAAAAAGCAAAAAACAAACAAACAAAAAAAACTTAGACATTTCCAAGTTCTTCTTATTGCTATAATTGTTTCCTCAAACACACATGTGAAGTCACTTAGTTTATTATCATTATAACTCCTACCTTGCTTGCCCCAGCTCCTCATCTCATGTGCTGAAGTCTATGTAATTATTTCCAAGTTCTAAGTTTTTGACAGGTGAACCTACTTATTATGTAGAGTGCCTTGGGAAATGAGAATCCATTTCCTACTCTGATTGCTTTATCTTGTGAGGAGAAGTCACTTGGAAACTGGAGAATACATCTCCCAGCCTATTTAGCTCCAACTGAAGATTACACTGATTCAAAGTGTGTCAAGAAGGTTCTGAAATCTCTCACTGGGAATGGACAGTGATCTTGGTCCAAGCTTGCCTTTTTCCCCTGTCACGCCTCAGAAGATGTGTCTACATTATCTTTGCATCCTCCAGCTTAGACTGGGCTTTGCATAAAAATGTGGCCAATGGATATATTTTTTAAATTGACAGATCCTCTCAAAAATGTGGGACTTCATATACATAGAGTTCTGGCAAAATATGATTAAGCACAGACGTCAAAAAGTAAATAGCCAGTTCCTTTGTGCAGTTCTGGAGTGCTCATTTTTTGGTTGCTGCCTTGTGTGAGAGAGAAATTGTTGATTAACTTAAACCATGAAATGTCATAGGCACACATTAAATCTTATTTTTGTCCTGATACTCTGCTCCTGATTTCTCCTTGAGCATGTTGAGATCCTCAAAATTGCCTGATTCAGCTGCTCTTTCCACCCTGACGGACATAACCTTCACTCTTCTCTTCATCCTTCACATCATTTCCCAATGATGTAATATGAGCCCAGCTTCTGAGTCCCAAAGTAGTGTTGCCATTTGCCAAGTCATCCTGAAAAAATTTGCCTTCTGTCTTGAAAATACTGACTAGTTATATTGGATTACTGTAAAATAACAAGAGAAGACATTGTTGGCAAATATATATCTATACACACACTCACACACACACATACAAAATGATGTCATTTTCCAGAATATTTTCTGTGACTCGTCCATTGACAAGTCTCCTGATTAGTTCAAAATATGATGACTGTTGTCATGGGGGAGGGGGAAATATGCAAGCATTAGAATCCCTACAGTATTTTAGATAAGGGGAAAGATGACTTTTTTTTCTGAAAAAATTTTAAATCTTTAATTGTGTACATTTTAATGGCACATCTTGTACTTGAGAAAAAATATGATATTATATTTATGGAATCAAGAGCAGTTCCTTGAAGAGATGTGCTTTTAATTGGACTTCCCAATTAAAAGATCAACTTTCTTTGTGGTATATTTCTTGTATTTGAAAGGACTGACCTGTGGTAACAGAAAGGGTTTTTAATTGACAGATGCTTTTCATCTAGGAAGGCCATTTGCCCTCATGTGTCAAAAGTTTTAACCCTTTGCAACACAGAGAGGTCCAGTGTTTCATCTAAGTCTAGATGTTTGTCTTCTGTTCTCTTCTCTTAATTGTCTCTTCTGAACAGATTCATTTCCTTAGCCTTGAGGGTCACTTCTACATACTTAACAAGGAAACATATTATAATTTCTCTTCTAGGTTCTACTTCTAAGTTTTCACCTTCATATTGGACATTTCCAATTAAAGTTCTCACTACTGTCTCAAATTCAAGATTTATTATCTTTTTCTATCAAACCAGCACAAGTTGTTCTTTTCATAATTTCTACTAATAACAATCATTAGTACCTGCAACCTAAGATTAAAAACTTGAAACTTTTCCTTTTTCTCTACAACTGATCACTCTCAAGCCCCATTGATCATTGCTATACTCTGTTTTTCAGATTTATTTCTTAATTTCTAATCTCAGGGGCATCATTATCACACTGATTTCTTTCACCTCATATCTGAATTTAATTCTATATTTGCATTTCCAAAATATAATCAATCCAGCATGTCACTGTGATGTTAGAGTCCTCAGTTTTGAATGATATTCCTTGTTCAGAAGGTTTTGAGTAGTCACATTATCTAAACTTTGGGAAGAAGCCAAGTTCCTTAACTTAGAAGTGAAAGCCTTCCAAAGTGTGTGCCCTACACTTTTACCATATTATCTACCACTTCTTTCTAATAAAAAGTGTTTACCTCCAAACATGCTAATTTTCTAACATTCTCTCTTGCTTTCTCTGGCTCTCTCTTTATCTCTCTTTCTCCATTGAATTTTTTGGTATATATTTAAGGTGTAAAATATGTATATGTGCAATCTTAAAAAAGTATTAAATTCATAAAGATTAAAACAGTGGTTACCAGGGCATAAAATTAAGCAAATCACTTCAATATTCTAAACAAAGTTTCATCTTATTATACTCTTGTTTTACAAATTTTATCTTAGTAATTACATAATTTTAGTATTTCATTTTATTAAATTTTTGGAAAGCTCACTATAGATAAAAGGGATATTTACATATCATAACAAAGGACAATAAGGGAAGTTCAGTGAATTTCCCAAAGTCACACAGAAGTGTCGTGCAGAACCGAGAAATGTCTTTTGACCTAATGTTCTTCTTTTCCAATTATACTCCCACTACCATATCAGTTGCAATTCATACCATTTATATCTGTTGCTACCTAGAAACACCCCTTGATCATAACCTCTTTAACTGGTGTGGGGTAGGGGAACTGGGCTTTGCCACATAATTAAGTTAGTAAAGGGTTAAGACAATGTAGTGGTTAATAACCAGGGTCATGGGAACAGATAGTCTTGTGTTTGAATCTCAGCTTTGTCACCTACTTGCCATACAAACTTAGATAAGTTGATGTAAAACCTTCAATTTCCTTGTCTCTAAAATGGAGATGATGGTGATGCCTCCCTCAGAGTACTGGCCTATGATGAGTGTTCAGTGAGACAAGGCACAGAAACACTTGGCCCTACACATGCCATCTAATAAATGCTATTTTTCGTTACTATTCATAACTGAGGAGGAAAATTAGTTGAAAGGGTGAAATATATTCTCAAAATTTCTATATCCTAAAGGCACTAGAATTTTTAAAAACATAAATAATGTACAAACAATTGAAGAAATACACAATAATGAAATTTTAGGTACTCTAGTCAAGCAGGATTATAATTATTGCATTATATTAACTGAATCCATGGCAGTATCACCATATTACCAATCAGGCCATGTAATTTTCTGTTTCATCTTGACTGGGCCACAGGGTGCCCAGATATTTGGTCAAACATTATTTCTAAGTGTGCTTATGAAGATGTTTTAGGCTAAGATTAACATTAGAATTTGTAGACTGAGTAAAGCAGATTGTTCTCCCTAATATGAATACAGCTCATCTAATCTGTTGAAGGTTTGATTAAACCAAAGGCCCAAAGAAGAGAGAACTTTGTCTGCTTGAGTAGTACAACTGTATGACTATAGTCATCTCGTGACCCCAGACTGTAACCTAAATCATTTGCTTTCCTGGGTCTTAAGCCTTCTGAATCAGACCAGAACTATACCATTAGTTCTCCTGGGTCCCCAAATGGCTGACTGCAAATCTTTGGGCTTCCCAGCCTCCAAAATCATTACTATTAACCAAAAATACTATTGGTTCTGTTTTCTTCTGGGAAACCTTGATTTACATACCACAACATAGTAAGCACATCTGATTTATATCAACTCATACTCATTGATACTTGACAATGTCTTATGTAATGTGTTAATCATGTCCATGCACATTAACTTACTTAATTCTCATAAGATAGGCAATCTTCTTTGCAGATGAGAGAAGTGGTTAACAAAGCCTAGGAAGGTAGGCATTTTTTTTTCTTTTGAGACAGAGCCTCAAGCTGTCACCCTGGATAGAGTACTGTGGCATCACAGATCACAGCAACCTCCAATTCCTGGGCTCAAGTGAGTCTCTTGCCTCCACCTCCCAAGTAGCTGGGACTATAGGTGTCCGCCACAATGCCCGGCCATTTTTTGGTTGCAGCCATCATTGTTGTTTGGCGGCCCGGGCTGGATTCAAACCCGCCAGCTCAGGTGTACATGGCTGGTGCCTTAGCCCTTTGAGCCACAGGTGGCAAGCCAAAGATAGGCATTTTGAAGGTGACGCTATTAACAACTAGTGTCCTTGTGTACCAAGTTCTTTCTTCTGGCTCCAAGTATAGCTATCTTCCCATTGTACAATTCAGGTTCCTAGCTATACTTTAGATCTGCAGCCACAATATCGAAACTTGTAAGGTTAACACATGTACAGCGCACAAGATAAAATGAAAATGTTATGAGAGATAGATGTCTAAACCTTAATCATTAGAAATATTTTTAGTGTAAAACCTCTATAATTTCACAATGTTAAATCATATGGGAGTTGAAGACAAAGGAAGAAATTCTGAACAAAATTACTGAGTAAAATATTTTGATCAAGATATAAAGTATAAGAACTTGATCTAAAATGTAAATGAATAATAATGCTAAACTCAGTTTTTCTTTTCCTCCTTTTCTTCTTGTCTCTCTTCCTCTTCCAATAATTTGTATTAAACTTTCTTCTAGATATTAATAGAAAAAAAACATAAAAGAGTGTCTAATTCTAAGATGTTCCTGCCACATTAGAGGTACTATTTACATTCTGTTGAAGGAATGAACAAATGGGCCTCATATGAGGGAAGATCAAAAGAAATCCCACTGCCAAATACAGAACCCCCTTCTGTATCATCAGATCCAAGGGCAAACATTACATAGAGAAAAAATAAGGTGAGACTCTACCTTAACTCATAGGCCAGAAAGATTCTTTTTTCAGGTTTGGAGCCTCCATCCCTATGACAACTACTGTAATTTGAATGTGTCCCACTCAAAATTAGTAAGTTGAAACTTAATTGTTAATGTGACAGTATTAACTGGTGGAGCCTTTAGGGCAGTGGTTCTCAATCTGTGGGTCGTGACCCCTTTGTAACAATGAAAGGGGTCACGATCTAATGTGTCATTAGGAAGGTTGATAACCACTTCTTTAGGGGATGATTAAATCATGAAGGCAGAACCTTTATGCATGGGATTAGTGCCCTTATAAAAAGAGGTGTGAGGGTGCTGCTTTTCTCTTTCTCTGGTTGGGATGCAGCAAGAGGCTCCAGCTTGGAAACAGAGAACAGCCCTTACCAGACAGAAGTGCCTAGCACTTGGCTCTTGAACTTTCCAGTCCCTAGAACTATGAGAAAATCAATTTATCTCCTTTGTGAATTACCCAGTCTCAGATATTTTGCCCTAGCAGCAGGAGTGGACTAAAACAACTAAAAAAGAAAGAAACCAGGCAAATAATTAACTCTGTGCTTTGAGTGATGAAGATCCTTCTACAACCATATAGTGAACTTCATTCTAAGGGACACATGTGTCCAAATTTACTCTTTTATTGTTTGGGTATTTTTATTTAGTATTCATTTTATTTAGCTTCATTTCATAAATCCTGTAGTATTTTATATGTCAAGGAAATATTGCCTAAACATCAACATCTTTCAAAACTAAGGGATAACTAATTAATAAAAATATCACTCAAAAATCTTAAATTTTAGTATATGGCCCATTAAAACTTTTATATTTGAGTGGATTCATTTAAACTTCTTTTTTCTACCTTCTAGGGAGGTACTCTGAGCTTGGAAAGTTGCAATAATATCAAGTGCACTTATCTTGACATTCATTATAAAGGAAATACTGGGCTACACTAATGTGTTTATCCTCCTATGGACCAGTTCATGAAGTGAAACTAAATCCAGATAAAGTAGATCAGGCAACGTGTCTGCCAGTTGCTTAAGGAGCTGTGTGGCTTAGACTTGCCTGAGTCAGCAGAGGAAAGGCAGAAACAAAGTGGTCAAAATCTCATCTCAGAACAGCCAAGAACATTCCATTCATTAGAGGCCAAAGCTTGCCATTTGGGGTTCTGTATTTGGGAGGCCTTTCATTTTACCACTTGTAAATTGTCTTACATTGCTGACATGATTTCTTTTCTTTCTTTCTTTTTTCTTTCCTAGTTTAATTGTTCAGGGAACTTTGCTTATTTTTAGTGTATGGTACTTGTTTTATCTCTTTAAAATAAACAATTCTGTGTTAAGATAGGACAGATAAAACACAAATTCACAGAGATTTCTGTCTTGGTAATGACTTTTCTTATTGTGTCTTTATAAAACCACCATAGATATCTACATTCATCTAAAACCATCCATTTCTTACTTTTCAAATGTTATCAATGTAATTTATGTCGCAAGTGGTCCTTAAAGTTTGACTTATTTGCCCTCAAAAAGCATAATACATTTGGGATGCCTTTACTTTTTAGAATGATGGGACCTATACATACTTTTAGAAGGATAAGAAGAAGTAGTTGTCAATCTTGCCAGCCCCAACAAAGAAAACATTTTTTATCAGAACAAGTCATTGATGCCAGCACTGGAAGTCTCCTCTGTGTTTACACTAAAACCATGGAGAGGTAGATGCTGTCCTGGATATTCATGTGTTTCATTTCCTCAAGATGACTTATCACACAACTACTCTCAAACGAGAATAAATTTATACACACACATATATATAGCCAGAAAGAGCTAATTTTGGTGCCTTCAGAATATGGAAAGTCTCAGGAAGAGTTATTATAATATACTGTATGAGAACAATAGTAAAGAGTTCTGATAGTAAATTGTATGAGAAATGAGAACATCACTGTAACCCCAGGCATTACCTATGCTTCTGTGACATTATAAATATTTTCTCTATGCCTGAGATCTTTTCCTTCTGTTACTGCCAATTGTAGGTAAAATTATGAAGGTTTGTACTCAAGAAAGAGCAATGAGCCCTTATTTTCTAACTGTCTTCTTGGAACAAGGATGTCTTCTTGAGATATGAGGAGATAGTAAGAAATTAGAAACAGTGAAATTAAGGTGTGAGGGTTTTCAGTTGCTCCCTACAAAGGGCTCTCATACACAATTAGTGGTAAGCAAATGAAGTATTTTAGTATTATTCATTTGAAAAATATTTATTGAGAAATCAGTACATGTTGGTATTGGAAATACAGAAGTGTATCTCATTTGAGTCAAGTTCATGTGTGAATTCCAGAAACCCTAGTGTTATAATAATTTAAACAAGATAGACCTTACTTCTGGCTCACGTAAAAAAAAAAATGGCTTCTTCTATCTCACTACTTTTTTTTTAAATCTCAGCATATGAGTCTTGGCAATAGCTTCTTCAAGGATGACTATATTTTGGGCCAGCCAGGAGAAAGAAGAAAAAAAGGGAACAACCCACCTCCTCCACTCCTCTCTTTTTGAATATTTTCCATAGGACACTTAGAACTCTTTATTTCCCACTGGCTGTAACTTAATCATATGTCAATAACAACTGTAAGAAGTATTGAAAATTAAGTCTGTTCTGAGTGTCCGTGTTTCTAGCTAAGTATTTCACAAAATTCATAAGAAATTGTCAGTCTGTTTCATAAATGTTCATGGAAATCAGGCAAATGGTTTGTGTTGCTATGGGAAATGTGAGCTGGAAATGTATAGGAAAGAGAAAGCAGGCAGGCCTTTCCTCAGTGCATTCTATCCAGAAAGCACTCATGACATGGAGATATGCTATGAAGCTTAATTAACAGAAAAAATAATACAGAAAATAATAAATCATTACCTGGAGAATTCAACTGATGGCCCAGCTCCTGGATTCACTAGAGTCCCATTCTTTTGACTTCTCCTTCATCTTGCTCACACTTTGTGAATATGGGTTGGTTGCAAAAGGATGGAAGTGTTCTCCTTACTACTCTGGGAAATAATAACCAGTCATTGAATCTCTTCCATGATTCCACATGTGTGTTTTTTTCTTTATATTTTTTTGATATATATCAATCATAGGTAGAAGAACATGAATATTGTTTGTAAAGAGAAAATTTTTTTTTTAACACAGAGTTTCACTATGTCACCCTCAGTAGAGTGCAGTGGCGTTCACAGCTCACAGCAATCTCAAACTCCTGGGCTCAAGCGATTCTCTTGCCTCAGCGTCCTGACTAGCTGGGACTACAGGCACCTGCCACAGTGCCTGACTATTTTTTTTAGAGATGGTGTCTTACTCTTGTTCAGGCTGTTCTTGAACTCATGAGCTCAAGCAATCCATCCACCTCAGCCTCTCAGAGTACTAGGATTACAGTCATGAGCCACTGCGCCTGGCTAAAGAGAGATTTTTATTCTCCACTCTATGTTGGTTTTCAGTCTCTATGGTATTTGAATATCTATTAAAATCTTTTATTCCTCAATCAAACCGAAAACTTTTCCTTCTTTATGATACTTTTTGTGTCAGATTAAGCATATAGTTATCAATTCTCCCATAGCTAAACTGCATTATGATTTACTAACTTTATGATCATTATATGTCAAGAAGCTAAATAAAAATGTTGAGGATTCCTATTGTTAGATTCTAGGAAAATAGAAACCTCTTTCTGCAATAGACTGGTTCGTAGCAACCTTAACACTTTCAAGATGAATAGATTTGATTTATGACTCAATCCTGTCTAATCAATAAAAATGAAAGGATTTTTTTCTTAGAGACATATACACTGTAATAATTTCAATATGTGAAATGTCAAACTGCATAGAACTACTTGGTAACATATAGAAAAGAGATTTCATTGAGAGCCTTAACCCACTGTGTGGGATAAAATAGAACTAAATAATCAATAATGATAAACTTATACATGAGGATTAATATGATTTTCCCCCACTAATCAAGTTTGTCCATTTTCAAGCACAAAATCTTCCTAGTTTTTATAAGAAAATTTTATCCTAGAAGTAAGCAAGGCTCTTTTTCTAAAAATTGAACTACTTTTAACAAAACTCAGCTGATGTATATAAAGTAATGAAACAAAAAAATTAGTATTTGAAGTATAACCATTATATGCATTTGTATGCATTTTTTAAGGATATTCAAGTATAAGTTTATTTTACGGTAGAGAGAAGCAAGAGAGTGGTGGGAGAGATGAGGAAGACAGAGAGAGAAGAGAGCAGAGAGTGTGGAGTGAGAAAAAGGAGGGTCGGAGTGTGGAGAGGAGAGAAGAGAACAACGCAGGGAGATGGCATCCCAAAGAAAGGAAGGAAAAATGCCGGCTTGTCTGCATTTTCTTTCAATCCCTGTAAGTTTAAGGAATCTTAGCAGTAAAATCATCTTTTTAATTTTCCTCAACTGACTAACTTTACCAACCATCTTGATTTAAATTTTAGCTTAAATTCGTTATTATATTCAAATCTTTATTGAGGTATACTAGACATACAAGATTGTATGTATTTAAAGTACACATAATGTTTTGCATATACATTGTATATGCCTGCAATGATTAGCACAATCAGGTGAACTAACACATCCATCACCTCACATAGTCACCTTTTTGTGTTATTGAGAACATCTAAGATCTATTCTCTTTGTAAATTCAGATATACAATACACTATTATTAACTATAGTCAATTTGTTGTATATTACATCCCCAGGGTTTATCCTGTGTACTGAAGCATTTTGGCCAGTGTTTCCTGGTTTTTCTCTACCACCCAGCCCCTTGTAACCAATATTCCACTTTCTGCTTCTACGAGTTTGATTTTTTAGATTCTACACATAAGTAAGATCATGCAATATTTTTCTTTCTGTGCCTGGCTTATTTCATTTGGCATAATACCTTCTGAAATTTTATTCATGTTCCCACAAGTGGCAGAATTTTCTTCTTTTTGAAGATGAAACATATTTCATTCCTTCCTCCATCAGACACCACATTTTTTCCATCCATTTTTGTCCATTCATTGATGGACACCTATGTTGAGTCCATATGTTGACTTATGTGATTAATGCTGCAATAACATGGAAGTACAAACATCTCAAGACACTGATTTTGTTTCCTAAGGAGATACACACAGAGTGGAACTGCCGTCTCATATGGCAGTCCTCTGTTTTTTGAGGAACCTCCATACTGATCTCCATAATAACTGTGCCAATTTATATTACCACAGAGAGCGTACGAAGGTTCTTTTTTCCCCACATCCTCAACAAAGCTTCTTGTCTTTTGTGTTTTTGAGGATGGATATCCTAACATTTGTGTAGCGTATCTATGGTTCAGGTTTGTATTTCCCTGAATATTAGTGATGATAAGCATATTCCCATGTACCTGTTGATCATTTATATGTCTTCTTTTGACTAATGTCTATTCAGGTTCTTTGCCCATTTCTTAGTCAGGTTATTTGGGGATTTTGCCATTGTTTGAATTCATTATAAATTTTGGGCATTAATCCCTCGTTAGATGTATAATTTTCAAATAGTTTTTCCTGTTTCATAGGTTGTCTCTTCATTCTGTTGACAGTGTTTCTTCTTTCTTTTCTTCTTTTCTCTTCTCTTTCTTTTTTCTTTTCTTTTCTGTGAAAAATCACACAAATTTGATTTATTCTCATTGTCTATTTTCCCTTTTGTTCCCTTTGCTTTTTGCATCGTATCCAAAAATCATTGCCCAGGTCTATGTCATAAAGCTCTTTCTTTCTCACATATATGTGTGTGTGTGTGTGTGTGTGTGTGTGTATTTTTTTTTTTTTTTTTGGTTTTACAGTTTTAGATCTTACATTTAAGGCTTTAATTTATTTTGAATGGATTTTTTTGTATGCTGTTCAGGATGAGTTTAATTTTATTCTTCTACACGTGAAGATCAGTTTTTTCAAACATCAGTTACTGGAAAGACTGTTATTTTTCCATTGTGTATTCTTGGCAACTGGTCAAAGATTGACCAACTCTAAATGCCTAAATTTATCTCTATGATCTTTATTCCATTAGTCTATATTTCTTTTTACATGTCAATAACATACTGTTTGGATAACTATAGTATATAATATAGTTTAAAATCAGGAAACATTATGACTTTGGCTATGTGGTTCTTGCTCAAAATTGCTTTGGCTATTCAAAAGTTTTTCGTATTGTATATGAATTGTAGGATGAGAAGTACCATTGGAAGTTTTATAGGAATGGTATTGAGTCTGTTATTGTAATGGGTAGTATAAACCATTTTTCTGATTAGGCACATTTGCATTTTCTTCAAATTCTTTCATCAGTGTTTTATAGTTTTCTGTGTATAGAGTTTTTATCTCCTTTGTAAACTTATTGCTAATGGTACAAATTGATTATTTCCTTATTTTATTTTACATTTAATTAGTTGTTAGTGAATAGAAATACAACCACTAAAGGATTTTTAAGAAAAAGAGTGTCAAGTTCAGAGACCTATTCTATAAAGATTGCAGTGGTAGCTGGACAGAGGATGATGATGGAAGAGAGGACAAGATATTTAGAGACCAAATAGGAATTTGACACTTGACTCCAAGGGTAATTAAGTGTCTGAACTGTATTAGTCACAGACGAAATGTTTTGTTGATATCTGCTTTTAGGAAGTGTTAGAAGAGGAAGAAGACATGGTGAGATTTTATTATGCAGGTATTCTTTACAAGTCCATGTTTACTGGACACTTTTATATTATTGTACAATTTGGGTAAAAATTTTGAATTGAAAAATAAATACTGCTGATTTTTGGATGGTGATTTTGTGTCCTACAACTCTACTGAATTAGTTTATTAGTCCTAAAAGTTTTTTCATGCAGTCCTCAGGATTTTTGATATATAAGGTCATGTCATCTGCAAATAGAGATGATTTTACTTCTTCTTTTCCAATTTTTGTGCATTTTATTTATTGTTCTTATTTAATGAGTATAGCTGGAACTTCCCCTACCATATGAAAAGCACCTTTGTATGATTTGTTTCCAATCTTAAAGAAAAATCATCAGCATTTTGCTATTTACTATAACGTTAGCTGTGAGAGCCTGTCATATATGGCTTTCATTACATTCAGTCCTTCTATAACTCAATTGTTGAGAGTTTTCATTATGAAAGGTTTTGAATTTTGTTGCATGCTACATGAATTGTGATGATCATATGATTTTTATCCTTTGTTCTGTTAAGTGGTACACCACATCCATTGATTTTCACATGTTAAACCTCATAGTTTAAGGTCTTAACATGCTGTTGAATTTGGTTGGCTAGAGTTGTGTTGAGTATTTTTGCATTAATATTTATCAGGGATATTTTTTCACCAATATTTACCAAGGATATTGACCTGTAGTTTCTTTTTCTGGCTTTGGTTGTAGAGGATTAAACATCATACTCACTACAACAGTCACCAATATCGTAATTCATCTGAGGAATTACTGAGAACAAGACATTCTCCTGGCAAGCCTGGAAATCTCTTGTAACTTGGAAATCAAGCCACCAAGTAACTCAGTAATCCCAGAGGAGCAAAGATCAATTCTGTAGTAGTAAGGCTGAATTTAAACATTAAGCATTTGATGGACGTTCCTTGAAGGATTAGTGGAGAAAAAGTGCATGTAGTATTTTTGGAGATCATTTCTCTTGCCACGCTTGAAGATCATTTCCTTAAGCATATACTCTCTGACCACCCTTGAAGATTTTCCTTGAGTACGTACTCTCTTGGCACCTATTATTATTTCCTTGAGCAGGCAGTTTTTGCATGTCTTTGCTTAGTAATCTTTCCACCCATTACCTATCTTCTCAATAAAAGGACTCTGCACCTATGGTTAGCCTCATCTCTTGCAGCGTGTACTATCAATCCATGTCCGGCGTGATCATTTGTGTGGTCGCGAAATCTGGAGCAGTTGCCAGGCCCTGAACCAGGCAACAGACCAAAGGGGAAAAACACTTGGGGGGTAAGCGATCAATCCGTGTCTCGTGTGATCATTTATGCGGTCGCGACATTTGGTATTTGTATATTGCTCACCTCAAAAAAATAACTCAGAAATGTTTCTTTTATTTCCATATTTTTGGTGCAGTTTGAGATTGATTTATGCTAATTCTTCTTTTTTTTATTTATTAAATCATAGCTGTGCACATTAGTGCAATCATGGGGTACAGTGTGAGGGCTTCATATACAATCTGAAATATTTTCATCCAACTGTTCGACATAACCATCATGAGATTTTCTTGTCTATTATGTGAAAACATTTGTGTTCTGCATTTAGTAGGTTTCACCAGTCCCTTTTAAGATGCACCGTAAGTGTGATCCCACCAGAAAACCAAAAATCACATTGTAACAAAGATATCTGTACCAGATTGTTTATTGCTGCCCAATTCATAATTGCTAAGTCATGGAAGAAGCCCAAGTGTCCATTGATCCACCATTTGATTAATAAATTGTGGCACATGTGTACCATGGAATATTATGCAGCTAATTCTTCTTTAAATGTTACATAAGAGTTACCAATGAAACCATAAGATCCTGAACTTTAATTTGTTTGGAGAGATTTGATTGATTCAATCTCCTTACTTCTCACTGGCCTATTTAGATTTTCTGTTTCTTAAGTTTTAGTCTGGGTAAGTTGTATGTTTCTAGGAATTGACTATTTCTTTAAGGTTAACCAATTTGTGTTATATAATTTGTCATAGCAGTCTTCTATGATCCTTTGGATATCTGTGATACTAACCATTGTCTCTTCTTTTATTTATAATTTTATTTATTAAATATTCCCTTTTTTCTTATTGTGTAGCTAATATTTGTCAATGTTGTTTGTCCTCTCAAAAAATTAACTTAGTTTTATATTGTTTTCCCAGCCTCTACTTAATTTATTTCTTCTCTGATTAATGGAATATACTTCCTTGTACTAATTTTTGACTTAGTGTGTTCTTCTTTGTCTACTTGTTTGAGGTGTAAATTTAGGCCATTTATTTGATATTCTGTTTTTCTTATATAGATGTTTACTGCTATAAACTTCCCTCTTAGAACTGCTTTTTTTGCAGCCCATAATTTTGGGTATGTTGTGTTTCCATTTTAATTTGTTTAAGATTTCATTTTTTGATATTCCTTTTGATTTTCTTTGACCCATGGGCTTTTGGGAGATTATGTTATTTGATTTTCATAAATTTATTTATTCTCCAATTTTTGTCCTGTAACTTATTTCTAGTTTGATAATTGTGGTGGGAAAAGATACTCAGTATGATTTAAATCTTCCTAAACTTGTTAAGAATTGTTCTGGGTGCTAACATATGATATATCTTAGAGAGTATTGTATGTACACCTGAAGAGAATATGTATTCTGTTTCTTTTGCATGGAATTTTCAGTGTTTGTCTGTTAGGTCCATTTAGTCCATAGTGTTACATCTGCTATTTTCTCAATGATACTCGTCTGGAATATGTATGAGGTCTGACACTTAAATTTGATAACTCATTCTAGGAAACAAAACTTCTACGTATGTCATTGATGAGTATCACTATGGTTACATTCAAAGTACTCCACTTAGGAAGCTGTACTCCATCACTAGCATTTGGTCCACCCTTTAAATCAATTTTGGAAGTTTTTTTCTGGAATAACCATCAACACTGCCATCTTATTACCCTGGATTGCATGAATGTTGTCAAAATTTCTTTATTTCAACCTATTCTTTATCTTCAGATAAATAATAGAGTAATTGGGGACCAGATTTGGTGAGTAGGGAGGGTGTTCCAATACACTTAAATTGTTTACTGGCTAAAACTCCCTCACACTGCCATATAAGCTGGTACATTGTGTGGTGCGAGAGTCATATGTTTCTCATGCTGAAATTTTCAGTGGAAGTTTTCCTGTTTCTCTATTAATGTGTACTTGGTCTACTGTGCTTCTCACAGTCAACTGATGATTTTGACACACAATTCAATGAATTTTTGCAATTTTTTTAATCTGTTCTCCTCATTACTGGCTGCCCTAACCTCTATTTATCAGTGATGTTTTCCTTCTCCTCAGAAAAATATTTATTCCATTAGTACTCTGCTGGTTTTTTTATGGCATTATCCTCATGAACTTGGACTTGTGTCTCTGATTTCACTTTCCCTTTTACCAAGTTTAATAAGAAATTTCAAATGTTTGCCCGTTGCTCTAATTCAAATTAGAAAATTCTTGCTACAGCACACAAAAACACACAATAACAAACAAAAAAAAACACACAATAACCATAATTAATGTCATTCAGCAAGACACCACTACCTGCATACCCAAATACAGCTGTGAGACACTGATATACCAAGGTAATGAAACCTTAGCAGGCTCTCTGCAGAATCTTGCCAATATAAATTCACAGTAATTTCCTAAGCTTAATTGTCAGACTTTTCTCAGATTGGTAAAAACATAGTTACGAAGATGTTTACATGTTATGTTTCACTGCGTGTGCCTGCAGGCACAGTCTGGCTACTTTCTTGACCTAAAGGCACTAAGCTAAGAATTAGATGTCTGCAGTGTATGAAAAGTAAAGTATTCTATACGAAATGGGATACTGGAGCAGGCCTGGCCTCTTGACCTTAAGATCGAGAATGGAGATATCCTACTCAAGGAAAGAAGCCAAAATAGGCTCGCTCTCTTCTATCTCATACTAAAATTTTGCAGAAAGCCATGAATCTGAGAAGGGAAATGAATAAGGATACAACAGCCCATTTAGGAAGTAACTCTGGCCATTTTGACAAACTCCATGATCACTTTTAAGCAAGAGCCAATATAGGGAGTCATTTCAAAAGTGAGAACAGGGGTAGTGGTTAGTGGGGGCACTGAAAAACTACTCAAACAGAATAGACGAGCATATACAATACATAGAGGGGAAGGAAAGAAAGGGAAAAATAGACAGATATATCGTGGCCTCTCTCTCCCTCTCTCTCTATATGTGTGTGTGTGTACAGACGTATGCATGTATACATATATAAGTGAAATAACAAATTGTAACTCCAAAACATTAGAAAGTTTAATATTCCAAATACTTTGAAAAAATTAATTCTCAAAACATGAATTTAATCTATATGGATTGCATTTTAAATAATTGCATAGTATATTAAAATAAATACATTTAGAGTTTTCAGGAAAAATGTATTATAACCATAAAAGAAAACCTTAGGAAACAATAATGCACAGAAAAACAGAATAAACACGTTATGAAAAGAATCAGTAAAAATCCTGACAATTAAAAATATATTCATTTAAAAAAGACTAATAAGGGGGTAATTTATTGACAGCATGACAAATCAATAAATTAGATATTATTAAAACAGAAGAACACACAGAGAAACAAGAGATACAAAGTATGAAAAAATAAGGAGCAGATATTGAGAGGTTACAGAATATATATGTGGTACTGCTAAAGAAAAGAATGTAGGGAATTCCATAGGAAAAATATTTCAAAAGATATATTAGATTTTTTTGTAAATTCCTAGAACTAAATACATATTTAATACTACTTTAAAAAGCACATACTCCTACTAGGACCAATTACACACACATACAAATAGATAATTGAGGTTAATAAATTTTCCAAAGTACTTCTATGGAAAAAAGATAGTTTTCAGCAATCACAATTGGAGTAACATGGTAATCATGGGGAAAGAATGAACCTCAACTATTAACTTACATCATTTAAAAATTAATTTGTAACAGATCATTGCCATCATCATAAAAAATAATCCTATAATAATTTTGGAAGAAAAATAACATGTTAATTCCTTTCCTGTAAATCTTAGCTTGCATAATCCATTGATTAAAATCTCTTCATTACATCACGTGCTTAGAATTTTAGTTTTGTATTTTAGATTAACTATGAACAAAACGTTACAATGCGAATTTCATAACCAATATCTAATTATTTCAAGTATATAATCAAAATTACAATATATAATATAAGAGAATTGCAGAGGAGTTAAAAATTATACTGAAGAGGCTCTGTGCCTGTGGCTCAACGGGTTACGGTGCCAGCCACGTACACCTGAGCTGGCGTGTTCGAATCTAGCCCAGGCCCGCCAAACAACAATGACGGCTGCAACCAAAAAATGGCCGGGCATTGTGGCCGGCGCCTGTAGTCCTAGCTTCTTGGGAGGCAGAGGCAAGAGACTCGCTTGAGCCCAGGAATTGGAGGTTGCTGTGATCTGTAATGCCACAGCACTCTATCCAGGGTGACAGCTTGAGGCTCTGTGTCAAAAAAAAAAAAAAAAAAATTATACTGAAGATTAAAATAGTGTATATAGAAGTATATAAATAGCTAGGTATGTAAAAGAGTCAATGAAAATGTAAACTAATTATAAAACAAATAATTAAATTTGAAAAAGAGCAATAATATCCATGGAAAATTATAGATTTCGCATACAAGAAGTGGAAAAGCAGCTAAGTAAGAAAAGCCCTCATCATCTTTCCTACAGGAGACTCAGACTATCACTGTACATGGGAGTTTCTATAATCATCAAACTATATGTAAAATAATAGATAAAACCAATAACAATGCATAACAGTTAAAGAAAACTAATTATCTTTGAATTCCTAAGATAACCAAAGAAAAATAACAAAAGAAGCATTAGAAAGTTACTAAAAATAAAAGCATGGAAAGATATGATGGAAATTGTCAGTTATCATAATAAATGTAATTTGTTTTAACTTATCTTCTGAAACAGAAAATCTTGCCAATAGTCGTACAAAACAAAATGACATTGAAATGGCAAAAATAAAAAAATGTTTGAGATTAAAGACTAAGCAAAATTGTATTTGGTAAAAGTAAAATGCAGAAATGTATTACAAATATTATTTACTTTTAACAAAATAGCTTGTAATAATATAAAGACTGCAATTATATATTGATAAAACCTATAATTCATAATGAGGACATGGTAGTGTTTTTCATGATATAGTCCAATTTTTTTCTTTTTTTACAGTGGGAACATACTAATGTGCAATTATGACAAGCTTTTGCTTTTATTGAAATTAGATTCTAATAAGGGGCATACAAGGAAATTTTTAAGATGAAATGCTTTTTCTATCATTGATAATATCGATAAGCAAAATAAAACCAATTAGTAAGGAGCAGAATGATATAACATTAGGGACAATAACCATCACCTCTTTTGGAAAATAAAATTTTTGCTGAGACCTAAGTGATAAAAAGAAGGCATTTGTTGGAAGACTAGGGAATGAACCCTCCCAGTAGAAATGTTACCATGTGTAAACACCCTGAGCTCAAAGCAGAGAAAATAAGAGCTCTAGAAGATGAGGAAAGATAGATGAGCCTGTACCAGATCACACAGGGTGGGTCATGAGGAAAATTTGGTAGCTGGGACTACAGGCACTTGGTACAATGCCTGGCTAATTTTTGTTGCAGTTTGGCCAGGGCTGGATTTGAACTCGCCACCCTCGGTATATGGATCCAGCACCCTACCTACTGAGCCACAGGTGCTGCTCAAAAATAGTACATATTTTTAAATAGAAAGAACAAAAACATAGAGTATGCTTTTGATTAAATATCAAAGTAATAAATTCAAAGTAGAAGTAAATGTTATATATTGATTGTTGCTAATGCTATTAAGAACATCAAAACATCAAAAAGTAGGCTCATTACTTATTTCTGTATGTATTAGGAAATATATATATTAGGTAAAGCTCTGGAAAATTTATTCTTAGAATTGAAAACACTTATAATATGTGATGTACCTATTTGGAAAAATTATACATGATTATGAGAAATAAAGATAATCCTTCTGACAAATAACTAAAGAAAGTATGTTAAATGTAAAAAGACAACCTTAAAATATAAACAATAAGCAAATATTATTACCAATAATATTTACTACCCTTAAGGTAGGAGTCTCTAAGATTGGTAGTCATGCCAATACCTAATATTTTCCTGTACTTTAACCTTGCAATATGTCTAAAAATCCCCTAAATTGTCCAGGTGCAATGGCTCAAGTCTATAATCCAAGCACTTTGGGAGGCTGAGGAGGGAGGATCATTGAGCTAAAGAGTTTCAGATCAGCCCAAGCAAGAGCCCATCTCTACTAAGAATAGAAAAATTAGCCAGATGTGGTGGTGTGCGCCTGTAATCCCAACTACTAGGGAGGGTGAGGCAGGAATTGAACCCAGGAGTGGGAGTAGGCTGACACCAGGGCACTCTAGCATGAACAACAGAGTGACTCAAAACAAAACAAAACAAAAACCTTAAAATTTATGTAATGAACTCTGATTCGAAAATTACATTTATCAAGATAGAGGAAATATGCAAATGGAAAGTCTATTATTATTATTATTACCATTATATTATAGCATTATTCAACATATTGACAAATTAAAACTAATGCTTAAAGGTATGACAGTATAAAGGTTAATTTCACTATAGAATATCTGAAACATTTAGCTACTAAAATTCTTTTTAAAACTATTAAAAAATAAACAAATATTCAATAAAAAATAAACCAATTTTTTCAAGTGGAAATAACTCATAAGATATTGTCCATAAAATATTTATTCAAATATGTAAAATGCATATGCCATACTTATGCCACACATATGCACAAATCATCCCTCAAACTGGTTAAATACTGCAAAGCCAAGTATTTTTATCTCTGAATGATAAGTTTAGGGATAATGTGTTCTTTATATTACTCTGTATTTTTTCATATATACATACACATATAAAGGTAAAAAAAAGTTTATCGCAATCTATTTCTTCAATATTTCACAAAGAACATACCTTTAAATTCAGAAATAAATAACAAAATGCATAAACGTTTCAGACAGAAGAAGTAATATGCACTTTGGAAGGATGAATAAGTTTGTGAAGTTCTTCACAAGAAAGAGCATAAACTTAATATGATATATGTAAGGTTTTAAATGGGTTGAAGCTCATTTCAATGTATCTTTGAAGGTAAAACATTAGAACAGTGTTTTAACGTTTTCTCCCATGATGCTGATAATGATCTCACAAAGTTGTTTATAATCATTTTATTGCATTCATCAGCTGAGACTAATTATAACTCAGATGAAAATCATCCTTGCAGAGTGCATTCTAAATATTAATAAACATAAATAATGCAAGTTTACTATTAAAGCAATTCAAAACAACAAACAGAACCCACAGGGAGTTCCTTAAAATTAAACTGGTTCCACATAAATTCTGTCTTAAAATGTTCAAAGCAACAACATCCCATATCACAGGATATATTAACTTTCTCCTTTCTTTTGTTCTGTTTTTTAATTTTATAGGACAAAATAATAGATGTGAGTTGTTGGCAGGACAGAAAAACTTTAGTGGTAACTTCAGGGGAGGAAAATAGAACTAATTTAAACATCAATTATCTAAGGAAAGACTGAGAACTAGCTGGATTAATGTAGATTTTCTAAAATTCTGGAATATTGTTCTTAACTTTCTCTATTTCTTAGACTGTCAAAAAGGGACAGTTATTGAGGATAGGAAAATACAACTTTATCATCACAAATATGTATTCTAAATTAGTGGGTTTCAACCTCAAATAAGTTGATATATTTTAGTGTTTAAAATTTGTAGTTTTTAACACAATCTTTTGTTAGATTTTAAGGAGTCAAAATTGTTTTGGAATTTAAAATTTATATCACACATTCCAAATGATTGGCTTTATGACCTGGGGCAAAATATAAACACCTTAGCGTGGGTATCTGATAACTGATGGTAAGTTTTTCTCCCTTACAAAATTGCTATCAGCATGAAATACCATATGATATTTAAAAATATAGAACACATTTTCAATCTTTAATACATTTTAATGGAAACCTAAATGTAAGATCCAAGACTATATAAATACTTAGACATTGGTCTAAGCAGGCAAAGAATTGATGACTAAGATCCTAAAAGCACTGGCGATGCAAGAAAAACCAGACAAATGGTACTTAAACTTTTAGATATCAATGGAGTGAAGACACAGTCTGTTGAACAGGAGGAAATATTTGCATACCGTTGATCTCACAGGGAACTAATATCCAGACTATACATGGAACTCAAACAACTCAATAAGAATATAACAAATAATCTCATTTAAAAGTGGAGAAAGGACATACACAGACTTTTTCCAAAAGTAGGTAGGCAAATAGCCAACATTTACACGAAAAAAGTAATCCACATCACCAATTATCAGAGACATACAAATCGAAACAACAGTGTTGTAATATCTTCCTCGAGTCAGAATGGCTTTTATTAAAAAGAAAAAAAAATAATAGATGTTGGCAAGGACACAGAGAAAAGAGAACTCATGTATTATCAGTGGGGATATAAGCTAGTATAGCTACTATGGAAAATAGCATGGAAATTTCTTTAAGAGAGTAAAAATGGATGCTGCCATTCAAAACAGCACCCCAACTACTGGATATTTATTTGCTCAAAGGAAAAGAACTCATTATATCAAAGAAATACCTGCATTCACATGTTTATTGCAGCACTATTCGAAGTATCCACAATATATAGCAAGACATGGAATTAACCTAAATGTCCATCAATAAATGAATGGGTAAAGAAAATGTAAAATACACACATACACAAAATGGGATGCTATTTGGTCATAAATACTGAAATTCTGTCATTTGCAACCACGTGGATGAAAATGGAGGTCATTATCTTAAGTGAAACAAGCCAGGAACAAAAATGGTAAGTATGGAATGTTCTCACTGATTGTGGGCACTAACAGGTCTGTTAACACAGAGGTGGAGAGTGGAAAGATAACAGACACTGGAGAGGGTGAGGTGGGGGAGGGGAGAAGTACAGACAGAAGTGAGTTAAAGTTATATAGAAGGTATGAACTCCATATTTGAAAGAAAAATAGAGTGAATATGATTAGAAAAAAACACTATACTTTGGAGATGAATACCTTAAACACCCTAATTTGATAGCAATGAATTTTGTACTTATAAAAGAATTTCACATGTGCCCCATCAATATATATAAATAATAAAAACAGAACACAAACTTTATCAATGTCGATTCCTATTATTACCATCATACTTTCCTTTCTGGCTCTGCATGTCATTACAGTTTAGTGCCTTTATTTTCCTGTGTTATAGGAATCATTAAATATGAACAGACATGTGGATACTAGTTTCAACTCTGCCAGATAATATGTGATTTCACTTTTGGCAACTTCAGTCTCTTCATTTGTTAAATGCCACCAGTAACATTTGATATAGCTACTCCAAATATCTTGGCAAGGATCAAATAAAACAAATGATTACAAGCCTTAAAATGCTATTCAAAGGATAAAGCAGATTGTACACTCCCCATACTCCTACCATTATCAAAGCTATAGAATGCCAAAAATTTAGGCCCATTCTGACATGCAAGAAGCAAACGCTTCCAAACATTTGAATATTACGATATTTCTCAATGCTCTAACATAGAGTTTACTTTCCAGAATTTTGTAGTGATTGACTTAGTTTATATAAAGTGATACAAATTTAAAAAGAAAACCATGATGGGTATCCAATGTACTTAGTTCTACCATGAAACCACCCACACTTCCATATGAATGCTATAACCCAACTACAGCCCAAGATGAAGGGGAAAGAGGAGGGGGAGGGTAATGGATGGGACCACACCTGCAGTGCATTTTACAAGGGTACATATTAAATTTACTAAGTGTAGAAAATAAATATCTTATCACAATAACTAAGAAAATGCGGTGAAGGCTATATTAAACAGTTTTATGAACGTATTTCAAATTATATATAAAACCAGCACATTGTATCCTATAATTGTATTAATATAGGCAGTTATGATTTAATTTAAAAAGTTAATAAATGTGAAACATTAAAAAAAAACAAAAACCATAATGCTTCTCAAAGTTTACTTTCTTCATCCAGAAAGGTTGGTGTTAAATAGACAACATTTGTATTACCTTGAATAATCTCAAAAATTTGTTTTCCTTAAGGAATTCCTAATCTACAAAGAACAAGAAATATTAATATTGTCTACTTTGATATTCTTTGCCAGTCCTTGTTATCCTAATTTCTAACATGAATGAAGGAAAGATCTTTCATTTCTTCTCTAAAAATTAAAACTTGTATTTTAGAAAAGAAACAGCTATATAATAAGTATGACTAAAATTAGTACCACATAGCAGTTAAAAGTATTTCAAGTTCAATAAAGGTAACAGATTTAAAAAAATCAAAAACGGGAATTTAGTTTTAACTTGTTTACTGCATTTTAATGCTAAAATAAAACCCATTTTAGGTTGCATATGACAAACTCTAGCAAAGTTCAAAATCACAATATTGATGAGAGCAAAACTGCTAAACAAGGTCATATTTCAAGTGAGATGGAGAAGTATGTAAATTTACATATTTATGTATAGTTCATATATATATGAAACATATATATATATAGGTTAAATCATTTATAAATCACACTAATAATTTCACAAGAGTGACCAACTTACATGATTTCATTTAATAATTAAAACTACTAATTTTCCCTTTTCCCTGTATTCTTGTGCTGTAATTGGGTTTTAGCCTTCATATGAAAGCTATAAATTAGCTCTATATTAGGGCTGAGTACATTGGATACTTTTTCAGGACCTGGAAGAACTTTTAATACCTCCTAACCATTTCATTCTTCCTCTATTTCCTGGAGTCTCTGCTCCTGCGTCCTGTCTACCTCCACTGATTTTCAAATATGTCATCCGATTTTCATTCCTTGAAATAATATTTATTGCTCAGGCATTGTACTGAGCACTTTCCACTTACTAATGAATTTAATTCCCATGCAATGAAGTGAGGTGAGCATTGTTATCACCACATTGTACAGATAAGAATTCTGAGACTCTCCTACAACTTTTAGCAGTGGATAAAAAAAAACAAACAAGAAAAGAAAAGAGAGACTTAAAAATACGACCCAAGTAAACAAGTTCTACCTGGGTCACGGTCAGTGCGTTTAGTCAGGTATACCCTCCTCTATTCCTTAGAAATTTTATTAACAACTTTTGTTAAAATGTCACATTTTATATGTTCAATATGCCTTCAAAAATGTTGTATGCAGGATATACATGTATTAAGTATGGAAATCAATGAATTAAAGACTTGTAAAGACTATTTAGTAATGTTTTATTTGGTTCCTTTGTTTTAAATATGAGAAAACTGAGATTTCATTGACCCATGTATCATCCATTTAGTAGCAAAAAGGTTCACCCTTACTGGGACCTGTGGTCAAACACTGTTCTAGGCCCCTTGCAAGTATTTCCTTATGAAACCCCTAGACATCCTTATGGTGTTGGCATCATTAGTTACCCCATGTTATGGAAGGGGAGTCCAAGACATAGAAAAGCTAAGCTCACATTTCTAGTGAGTGGTAGAGAAAAGATTCAATACTAAGATGGGGATATAATAAAAAGTCACCAAACCCATGACAAGCTGATTTGACCAAAACACAGAAGAAATAATCAACAGGAGATTTAAATCCTCTTCTAAGGTCTGCAGGTACTGGAATTGTCAGATACAAATAAAGAGTAGCCATTGGTGAAATGACTGAAGAAATTAAGGATGTAGTCACAAAGGTGATCACTCGAGAAACTCTGGGGAACAAATAGATGTTTTTTAATAGAACTTAAAATGAAAAATGTAATTGCTGAATTAAAATTCATCTAATAAAAAGCAGATTAAACACAAATCTAAGAAGCAATGAGTAAACTGGAAGACATAGCTGAAAAAATAACCCTGACTATAACAACAACAGACAAGAGACAGAAAATATGAGACACTAACAGAGTTAATGACTAAGACGCTTAAATTCAAAACATTTAATCAAAGACACAGAAAAATCAAGTGGAGAAAATAGAGGAGGGGCAAAATCTAAACAGATACGAACTGCAAATTTTCTAAACTGATGACAAACTTAAGTTCACAGATTCAAGAGCATTGTATAGCCCAGGCAGGATAAATAAAAATAAATATATGCGTAGATACTTCTTGGTGAAACTCCAAACACCAAAAACAGAACATCTTTAAAGCAGCCAACAGGGAAGTACACATCGTCTACAAGAGAATGACAATTTTATTTATTTCTTAGACATTTCAATGAATGCAAGGAATGACAATTTCAACACAGGTGACCCTCCAGCAGTAATAGGGGAAAACAGAAGGCATTGAAATGATATGTTCACAGAGGTGGAGCAAAAGCCATTCTCCCCGAAAGACCTTTGGCAGCGCTGATGCCATGAGGGATGAGGAAGGTCACCACGGAGGACCACTGGGCCATGACAGCATAAAGAGCAAGGCACCCATGGAAAATAGAGAAGGCAGCAAGATGGCTGCCTGGGACCTTAACAGCAGTAAATCTGTTGTGAACAAACTTTTCCCTGAACACAAATGAACTATCCCCTCAGAATGAATTATTGAAATTCAGGCATTAATGTTAATGGGGCCTTATTTGTATTCACAGTCTAATTGGGACTGGACTTCTTGGCTGCTAAGCTCTTCTTTTTTTTTTTTTTTTATTGAATCATAGCTGTGTACAATAATTCAGTCATGGGGTACAGTGTGCGGGCTTCACATACAATCGGAGATATTTTTCTCAACCTGATTGACATAACATTCATGTGATTTTCTCATTTACTATGTGAAAACATTTTTGATCCATATTTAGATGTTTTCTCCTGACCCTTCA